>JADLSH010000035.1:600000-900362 GCA_016169945.1 Trachythela sp. YZ-2020 | reverse complement strand
CAACCACAACTTCAGCAAACGTCTCCAAGCGTGGATTGGGTAAAGGGTCTCCAGGTACTTGTATTCATTATTCATATGTCGTTTTAGTGTGTAGTAGTAGGTAGGTGATAACCAATTTGTGCAGTGATAAATTAAAAGATGCTTGCAAAAATAAAAAGGTTGATTTTCAGATGGCCGTGTGTTTAAATTTATAAAGTGGATATAATATGTAGCTGGCAAAGGGGGGGGGTCTTGATCCCGTTTCACGCACTGATTTTTCGTAATTTCACGCGTCACGCATCTGTTCAGGTCAGTATCACGTATCACAAACTTGACCAAGAGCAAACATGCATAGGTTTCTACTGGACGCAAACTTCTGTTAAAATTAATGTTACACTGTATTTCTTTGATAAAATTTTAGTATATATACAGTGCTGTAGAACTAAATTCATAACTAGGGAGGCTCTCTAGACGAGAATGTTACCAAGGGTGAAAACATTCGGGGATGGATGACGTCATAAGTAACCGCCAATCCCATCTTTATACGATATTCAATAGACTGAAATAGTCATAAAGTGATGCTTGTAGAATGAAAACTATGGAAAAATTATATATTTTCAAGCATTCTTGCAAAAAAGAAGGGGGGCCCAGCCCCTCCCCCCCCCCCATAGCTTGAGGAAGGGGGATTCCGCCCCAAGCGCTCCCCTCTTCTACACCACTGTATATATAGTATGTACAATTGCCCATAACAGATGGGAGAAACAAGATAACTGTGTAAAGGTTTGTTGACTATTGTTATGACGCGTTATACCGGACCCAGTACTAATAGATTTGGATAAGAAATGTACTGCAATGTAGATAAGAAATTTAGATGCAATGAAACATTGCCATCAACTTTTTTCGAAGATGAATTATGCACTGTTTCGGTTTCGATTTCCATAACAGTCCACAACAGGAAACCGATAATAATGAAAGGACATGAAATCATGAAATAGAGTATCCTCGTACTGCTATATGGCTATCTATCTCATGGGCTGTCATATAGAATATGATTTGGCTAGTCCACCATTTTATTTTTGAACACGCGGTCTGCGCAGTGAACTCAGTGTTTAACCATTGAAGTTAAACATTGAGTTGAACTGGGTTCATTGGGTCTGCGAAGCAAAGACTCCGGGAGCGGTTCGGGAGCATTCGGAATTCGCAATTAATATTTCGCGCTACTTTATGTAACTCACCCGTGAAACTGTCCGCACAACTCGACAAGAATTAGTTCGAAAAGAAGCTAATTTTCAAGCTATTAACAATTGTTAAACGAGTCACGCACCTAATCGCACGTAAATAACGCATTGCGCTTGATCTAAATTCACGTTTCACGGTTCTAATCGAGTTTCTTTCACGTTTCACGGGTTCATTTAGACACGCGTCACGCATTACCCCTTTGCCACCCGCTAATATGTATGTACAATTAATTAGTATAGGTTATCATGCGATGGCGAGTACAATTAGGGATTAATAGTACGAGTGATGTTTGGAAACTTTGCCAAAATTGGACGAGCCGCAGGGGCGAGTCCAATTTGGCAAAATTTCCAAACATCACGAGTACTATTAATCTAATTATACGAGCAACATCATATGATTACTTGTTTATTATTAGCATGACAAAATTTCCGCCATTTTGTTTGTTTCGGGAAAATCATTAATTGTACTGCAGTACAATTAATGAAATAATTGTACTCCTCTCAACCAATCAGCATCCAGTAATTTTATCATGCTACTAATAAAGAAAGTTATAAAAATATTAATAATTTGCAAAAGTAGTAGTAGTAGTAATGGATTTAAAACATGTATTAAAATTTGCTATTATCTTCGATATTGTTCCAAGCTGCAGCCCCTTTATAACTAAAGCTGCGCTTTAAAGAGTTAGTGTTGGGACTGGACACGTTTACGCAGAATAACGGAGAGTAACGGAGCTCTCTTGGGAGGTAAAAAAACTTGCAATCTCTGAGTTCCCTCTAGTTAAAATTGTGATCAATAGTCGCTATCATACGCTCGTTAAGTACATTTCTTCAAACCGGTTTTCGTGTTGTGGCGAGGGTGTTATCTGTGTACCTTAGCTTGCATGTATTTCAATTGAGTTTGCGCAAATTTAAGACGGAACGAAAAATAGTCTGCGCGTAAATGTTTGCTGCCATTACATACGCGAAAAATTATCCGCGTTTGTCATCGTAACACAGAGGAGCAAACTAAAAACTACTCTATACGACACTAAATTCCGTTTAAAGAAACCATATGAAACAAGCAATGTGTCTTTATTTCTCGCACAGCATTAATCACGCTGACCATCGTTTGATGATAACTAATATAATTATAACTTTCGCTAGTATCAATCGGAACAGAATTCGGAAATGAACGAATGAAGACTCGTACAAAGGCTATACGCGGAACGTTTATTTATATATTTATTATACATTCATGGAACAACTTTATTAGAACCATAACGTTGCATTAAAATATGCCTACCATTAGGACATTTATTATCAGAACGACCAAACAGAAGCGAATGATGAATAATATAGAATCTATGACTCAGCTTTGCATAGCAAATAAAGGCAACATCTATGTCTTTGGCAAATAAAGACAACCAACATTTTTGTCACAAACCATCATCACTCGGCTCTATTTGAACGATATCTCGAGAATTTTGCCACCAGTGGCGAACACTTCGCGAAATATTGGGGGTTGTCAACATATAATCACCCTTTTGCTGCTGAAAATCTCAATTCTTAAAACCTTTTTGGCTTAAATTTCATGCAAATTTACTTAAATTACAGCCTATCAAGGCTTTCGTGGTCGGAAAATCATTGATACAACTTTGTTGCACAGTATTCAGCTATCACTGAAAGGTTTTGAGAAATTCTTGGGGGGGATCACCGCCCCCCCCCCCCCCTAGTGTCCGCCACTGATTGCCACAATAGGCACCAAAGTAGTAAATATGACAATGCGATTTTCTAATGTAGGATGTTCCCGGAAAAAAACGGTCACCAAACGTCAGAAAATGAATAGGGCGAAGGACGATTTTCGAAGCCGTAAACGCAAAGCGGACGAGATCGCGAATCCAAAAGCTCTGACGTCATCCGATGGATCTACCAGCACGGCCACAGCAACATCGACAGAACCATCTACAAGCACGGCCACAACACAATCTATCAGCACGGCCGCACCACCATCTACCATCACGGCGACTTCTGAAAATCCACAGGAAGACACGGCCCCAGAAAGCAGTTCTGCGCCCGAAGAACGCCAAAACCTTCATGCGCAATGGATGAAGAATACGCAATACAAGTCTGTCACAATAATACAAGATCTCTCAGCCGAGGCCCGCAAGGATAATGACCCAGTCGGTGAAGAACTTGAATTGTTTTGGGAACTCATGAATTCGTGGGAAAAACTCGACCAACGATTGGTTGATGCTCTCGCACAAATGTACAACGATTCAGGGGAGAATCGGACGGAGCAGGATTGCGCACAACAAATTGTGACCTACCATAGCACCGCAAACGGGGTGACCAATTGTCTGCATCATATGATTGGCAGTTTGGTAAAACGCGCGGTTAATTCCAACTTGGAGGAGAATGCACAGCTCGCATACGAGAGACTGTACGACCGAATAAAGGAACACCAATATCGAGAGTATGTCAAGGTCCTTAGGCACTGTGGAAACGGTACCTGCGCTGAGTGTAGAGATGTCCTTCAGTTCGACGAATCCTACGAAAGGTAATCTCGAGAACTTCGCGATAGTAGATAGGATGTTATATTATATTATATTAAATAAGGTGGCTTCCTATTGTTTCAATGAACTCGCAATGGATTTCCAAACATCTCAGACAGCGAATTTTTGTTTGTTTTCGTGGATTGCTTACATGCACTTTTTTGCATAAGATGCATTCCGTTTGAACTTATGTAGGAAGCCTCCTTATTTTTTATACAAAATATATTATCTCGCGTCATTATCTAATATTAACTATTATTGCTTAATACGTTTTCAAAAGTTCGCGCGACCTTCACGGAAATAGTTTTAGTCGAAATTTCAATACGATTGTTTCTTTCGATTCCTCTGCCAAATATGTTCTTTCCACTCATTTGCCCAATAGAGGGATTTCGTGTGACGTAACAAAATGTCATATGGGACGTCAGAGAATTTGCAATACCTTAGATACGCAACCTGAAAAACTGATTTTTAAACACAACAATTTAGGTCCATACAGATATTCCTCCATGAGTTTATCGTATCTTCCTGGTTTTTTCACGTAGAAGTTAGACATACAACATAACACTGCAATGAAGAAATATACACAAAATTTACTAAGTCCTGAAAATTTGAGTTAATTGGGCAGCGGCTAGATATTGATTCGAAGCAGTAGCGAAGCTAGACATAGCTACAGGTATATCTTTTAATTTTTTTTATTCAAAGCTTTAGAAATGTTTTGTTTCAGACTATCTAAGTGCACGTCTATTTGCATAGCAGGAGGTAGTTGCCATGGCTAGCTTAGCGCTACTATTTCGAAGCATTCTAGAATGGAGACTTGAGACAAATCCTTCCCTCCGCTAGTCTCATTCGCATGCAGGATATATATGTTCGAACTTTTCGCCCACTCCTTAACTCTCTCGTAACGCAGCACACACATTGCGCAGAGCTTTTGGTACATACCTCATTGTAAATATAACGTTCCAAGACATTCCAATACAATGGGAATTGTTTGGGCTGAAAAACAATGCGATATAATGTATTATTATATGACAAGCGCTAGTTATGATTGGCTAATCAGCGGTGAGGAAAATCGCGTAATGCCCGCGGGGCATTACGAAATTTTTAATGGTTGTCCCATATAATAAACTACTTATTAACCTCAAACGTTCGGTCTTTACGGTAAAATATGAAACCTCGGTCTTGCCGTATTGACCTCGGTTTAATATTTTACCGTAAAGACCTCACTTTCGGTTAATAAGTAGTTATTATCGGACTGTTGAATGCAATGTAAGAGTTTCAATAATCACAATGCTTTCTTGGGAAATGTGTTTGTTGTTTGAATAATCTGCGTTCATCTCGATTTTTTATCAAGCAATCGACGTATGAAAAATTGATTATCATTGTTATTATAATAGAAATTTTAATCTGAGAATTACAAAATTCTAAAATGAGTAACCAGCCACGGCAATTTGTGTGAAATCGAAATTAATTGTGGGCTGCACCTGTATATTTAGGTTCTACGATAGCTTTGAAGAAAACCAACAAACCAGCGATGTCATTGCGCCTAAGTTTGCAGACAGACCAATGCACTGTGTCAGATCTGAAATCTACGCCCAATACCTTCGCAACAAGTACGCAGGTCTTAGTGCTCCAACATTGAGTAAGTATTACTATTTTGCCAATGCGACTAATCCATTCAGTCCTCCGGCAATTTCTTTGGGCAGTCCACACTGCAAAAAAGCATTTTTCACTTTGCGTTAATTTAACACACATATTTGAGTAAATCGTACCTCTTACTCAAAGTTTGAGTAATTTTACGCAAATGAGTTGAGTAAATAATTTACCTCAAACGTTTGCGTAGTCAATGTTGAGTAAATCGCGTTATTTACGCAATTATTTTGAGTAAATTTACTCAAATGAAATTTATTATGCGTAACAGTTTACTCAAACAGTTGCGTAAAATCATACTTAAGCATTAGTCTGAGTAAAGTTGATGTTGTACTCAGTTGTTGAGTAATGATAAAAACCTTTACGCAAATTAGCGAGTAAATGCAAAATGGTGTTGAGTAAACTTACTCAAATGACATTTACACGCGTAACAGTTTACTCAAACAGTTGCATAAAATCATACTTACACATAAAGGCCCGTTTACACGGGCGATTTTTGCTGCGATTTTAAGTGCGATTTCCCTTTTTGGCGTATGTGATTGAGTGAATTTACTGTCAATATATAAACTTGCTGGAGTAATTTCGCACTTTCGTGTGATTTCCTACAGAAGTTCATTAGGTATTTCCTAGGAGGAAATGTACTTCCTATATCAAAAGAGGGGGGGGGGATTCATCATTGGTACCAAACTGATAATAGAATAATATACGTTTATTCCCTTTTTCGAAAAGATAAAACTATTTTAAAATTGCCAACTCAGCAATGTCATGCACTCGATCGTGCATGCACTGGGCACTGGTGCCTAGTTTAAGTTCTCGAACGCACAGCATTATGGGATAGCGTCGCTTTGAAAATTGAAATTGTTCTCTTTCATCTGAAATATTTTATGGTTGGCATTTTCCCGATTTATTATTGTATGAAGAAGAAATCTTTCCCCTCAAAGTGCAAAATGATATTCAAGAACTCACAGGTAAGATTTATTTTATGTTTCATTTGTTATTTACGTTTTTTAATTGCAAAATATCGGCAGTGATGTTTTGTGTATATTGTCACTGTGAAATTCCGTTAAATATTTGAATTAGCCGCGTTATATTTGCATATAAAACCAACGAACTATCGCTTCTTAACACCGAAAGAAAGATTAAAACATCAATTTGAATTGATCTCTAGGAATTCCGTACCAAATTGCGTAGTAAAGTAATGTATTTTGGCAATTGTTTATAAACCTTATAAAAATATAAATAAATGGCACTGACATCAAGTAAAGTCTTTGTCATGCTATATAGCGACTCAGAGTAAGCCAGTAACATTACTTTAAATACAACCTTTACAGTCAAAACGGGTATTCTGTTCCGAGGAATATTGCAATATTGTCATGCAATATTGCAATTTTGATGTGGAGATTGCTGTGAGCAATTTGCAACCGATGCGAACAAATTGCAAATTGAAATTCACAACCAGTTTTGTAAACAAAGCCTCTGATGGGCTACTAGCAAAAGGAAAGTCCAATCCAATTGCTCGGAGCATTTGATTGGTTTCTTCTTTTGCTAGTTTTTCTACACTTCAATTGGAACGACAGTAATAGAAGAATTTTACCTGTGTTTACATGAAACTGTTCAGATCGGGTGGCTAGTCAACTAACCCTAATCATAACCCCCAACCTAACCCTAATAATCCCTAATGCCTATTTCGGTTGCTCATATATCGAGAAAGAGCCAAAACACCTCAGCTGACTTATGTAATATAAAAATTTTCCAATGAATCTGAAATCATAATTTTGTGAACAAGTTTCACCATTGTAACCCACATAAATTATTATACAGAGATCTTTCAAGATTGAAACAAAACATAAATTACTCAGTCCAGGTAGGCGATGAAATATATGCCTTATACAACCTAAAAAGTCTGAAACAAATAATCCCCAAATGTTGTTGCCATATTTACAAATTAGTAATTCATTATATTGTATATCCCAACAGGGAATTTTCAACCAAATCACTATGCCACAACAAAAGACAAATTGTCCCAAGGCAGGGGGTTTGAGAAACAAACAACATGTAAACTGCAAACAGTATAAGAAAATTCTGTGCTCTTGCAGGAAATTGTTACTTCAAAACATTTTATATTGCAGTATTATTTGGGTTGACCATTATAATGCAATGTGCCCCAATGCACCTTACTAATTTACTCTGTCTATAACACCGGGCATTTATACTTGTCAAATGGAAAGTATTTCATGTCAATGGTTGACCAGATTATGTGCTCTTGTTTCTGGTTAACCCATTAAGTTGCAATGGAGCCTTTGTGCCTTACTAATTCACACAATTAACCGGCAAGTTTGGTCTAAATTTTTAGTAAAAAATTGTGTATATATACAGAGGCAGTTGTAAAAATGAAACTATATGCCCTGCAATTCCGGTGCAATGCTGTCTATTCCAGTTGCGAAGGGCTAACCACAAATTCATGTGTATTTACCAGGATAATGCTAGTGTGTGTTATTGTTGCCAATTTGTGTTATTGATGCCAATGTGTACTTGTGGTTATCTTTTGGCAACTGTACTGTGTAGCTTAGATACCCAAATTTGCAAAGTTTAGAATATTTACCATCTTTCGGTCAACCCGTTAAGGTGCAATGCACATCTTTGCATCATACTACACTATTTCAGTCATTATAATGCTAGTTGCTAGACAGTTTAATTTACTTGTCAAGTGGAGATTGTTGCATGTGAACCTTTAACCAGGCAACCTTCCAATGTCTTGCTAACCCATTTTAAGTCAACTGCTGTCCTGTATTTGACCGAATAGTTGTTGAAATATTTAATATTATATATTATACTGTACTTATTCTTCTACAGATTCCATTAGATCATTCATTGAGTACATTGATTTCTTGCAGCATTTGTTGTGTTGGGGATGGAAGTTAAAAGTAAACAGAGAAGCAAATTGACTCAGGACTGAGGTGAACAGAAGGTATGTTTTGTTTTCTTTTGTTTAAATGTATTTGAAACTTTTCTCATTAAACCATTGTGCTGTAATGTGCCTTTGGTCAACAATTTCCCTGTCTAATGCCAGACTATTGTCTTCTCAAGGGTAGTGCTGGCCGTTAATGTTTTAATAGAAGACAGTTCCAGGAGAACCTGTGGTATTGTAATGTTTACAAGTTATGTAAAATAGTTGTGACAAAGACAAAAACTAGAATTTACATATTAATATTGGTCCCTTCACATGTAACTGATAATAATATATTATGGTAAGAACAAACCACAGTATATACAACAAAGGAGATATTTCTATATCTGCTTGGTTTCAATTTGAGCTATTTCAATACATGTGTTCAATGTCGCAAACTGTGTACAAGATTTTTAGACATAAAAAATATCAGTTATGTTGTGCTGATTGTTCAACATTTGGTGAATTGAATAGTTAATATTATGAACACATACCCAGCTTGTGATGTCATAATTTGTATATTGAACACATTGAAATATCTCCAAAATCAAAAAAGTGGCATCTAGCATAATTCGCGTAGCACGAGGAAAGAGTGTGTTCAAAAACGAAATGAAAAGATTTTTGGACTTACTGGAGACCGAGCCAACTGAAGAAGGTGTCGATGAGCCTTCTGCAAGTAAGTTACCTAATTTAGTAGATGCTCTTAAAATAATCATTAGAACTTTGTTCGATATAATCTTGCAATGCATAGAGCCTTAATTAAGTCTATATTTCACGGTACATGCACACAATTGCTCATGTACACATTTGTTTTATGTGTATTTTATAGATGAACTTGCTGAAGTTGCCCTGGTGTTGTTGCCCAGGTTCTGTTGCCCCAAAAGAGGAGTAAGGCCAACCAAGAAGAGTTTGTTCGGTTTGTCTCGGTAAGAGTGTATTTCATATATTCTAATGCATATATTGCAGTGCATCTGAAAGCATTTTGCAAAGAACTCCAATGATCGCGCGTTTATATTCTCAGAGAGGGATTTAGCACGATTTGGCAGGGGGGTGTTCATCGCCGCTTGGTCATGGTTCATGGTATAACCGTTGATCAAGTACATAGTCATCAGGAGCAGTGTTCTGTAGAATGTGCAAAATACTGCAAGAGTGATAGGATGTGGTCTTTCCGAATTTAAAAATTATGACTTTGATAGGAAATTGACACCCCCCTTGCACTCTCCTTTCCCAAGGCTAGGGGGTGCCCACCCTCCTGCACCCCCAACGATCTAATGTATTCTATTTCTCATTTAACTATCTTAATTTAGGAGGATCTGGATGTAGAAGATTTTGCATCAACACTAGAGTCCCCTTTCCCAGTGATTGTTGTGAAAGGTGATTTGGAAAGAATGCTGACCTTCAGCATTGTGGCAGACTGACAAGTCTTATTTGAAGTGGATGGCGGGATGATGGATGCAACAATGGCATTATTTGCAACCTATTACGTATTTATGTATGAATACCCCGATACCCGCTTCCATGAACAATTTTTTTGTATATTTGCAAAAGTGCATCTTCCAAATTTCTGATGCACGGAAACTTCCAACGTCTGTGATTACGTTTGTTAATGCATTGGACTGCAATACGGATCAATGAACACATCCTTACTGTATATAGATATAACCTACTTGTACTTCGTAATATATTATTTTTATCTCACTACTTGTGCCGTGTATCGTGAATTGTTTTTAATCTTGCGCGGGATTTACTGTCGATGCCTATCTACTGCGCGTAAAGTCTTTGTTTTACGCAATCTATTTGAGTACAAATTTACTCAAATAGATTGCGTAAAACTTATGTTTTACTCAAGTTGAGTAACGTATGCCTTTTACGCACGTTTTAGGTGTCACTGTGAACGCATTTCGTTTTACTCAAATTTTGAGTAAGTTTTACTCAACCATTAGCGGTAAAGTTACTCAAGTATTGTGTGTCACTGTGAACGCATTTTCTTACTCGTGTTTTGAGTAATTTTTACGCAAGGATTTTTTGCAGTGCAACTCAAGTTCTCGAGGCAGTCATTCGCTATATGCATCCTTTCCAACAACAACGAAAGTTGAACGACCCACTACCCAGGTCTTGGCAAATAGCAGCGACAACACGAGCGCCCCTAACAAAAGTTCAGCGTGACAACTTTCACCTCTTCGATGGCGATTCGTGTGAAATCCAGCTTAATGAGAGCTCAGCCGAAGAGCTATTCGCAGTGAGAACAGAGCCGACCCGCGTTCGAATTCGCCTGCCATACCAAGATGCACCAGAGACCGACTACTCAATACGTATTTATAAGCAGCGTGATGATGATCTAGCACCGTCAATGACACACTTTCTTACAAGGCACATCGGTACAGAATCGCTAAGGGCTGCACGCCGTTTGGTTTTTAACGCTCGCAGCATCTACGTAGAAATTGATCGTGACCGCAATGGAAAACCATCCCCCTCTACGGACTTCCACGGCCGGCGTTTGATGGACGTGTGGCTCGGATACCAAGACGGCGAAGGCGGCGAGAGCCGTAAAAGGCTATCCAATATGCTGGCCGCAAAAGGATACACATTGTCCTTTTACACAACAGTAATCGACACGCAGATTGACAACGCTATGAGAAGTGCAAAGCAGAAAGGCAAAGGAATGTTCAATTTGCCGGAAGAAGTTTTCTGTTCTCCATTTCGTCCGTGGGAACTTCGTCATGGCATGTTAACAAAGGCTGCCATCTATCAAGAATATCAGCCTATACTCAATCCACCAAGCGATCCTGCAGAGGCGTGGAAAGCAACCCATCCTGAACCACCACCAATAGACTCTGACGGCGATCCCGAAAGCCAAGAAAATGATTCGTTTTACTTTCGCGTTGTCGACTGTGACCTGTACAACGAAACCCTCTGTTTCCGAGCGAAAAGCACCATCCCAAACGCGGGGGACGGTTTGTTTTTGAAACCTCACGGTGTCATAAAACGACAAAGTTTCCTTTGCATGTATTCAGAGAAACCAACGACGCACGAAGAATTGAAAACATCCAAAAGCTCCTACATGTACGTGATTGAAAGCGGGAAGGGTGGCCTCTACGATGCGGAAACCGATACAGGCAACAATCTCGGTCGATACGCTAACCAACCAAATGTTCTCAATGCACTACGACGCATCAGAGAAACGTCAACGAAACCTCTTCCTAGTATGGATACGAACGACTGGAAAGTAATTGAAGCATTGGTAGACTCCAATTGTAACGCAGAATACAAACTCGTGGGCAAACAACTTGTTGTTGTTGCTAAAGTCGACCTACCCAAAACTAGCCAGCCGCAAGAAATCTTTATGAACTATGGAAGCATTAGAAATTACTGGATCAGTGCAGAGCGAGAGAAACCCGGCTGTTTCGGTGGAGAAATCTCAGACATTGTGCACTTTCTGCTCAAAGATTCCCAATGCAACTGGACGGACCAACAACGAAAAGACTGGGGAAGCAAGTAAAAACTTGTTGTTTGCCTAAATTTTGTTTGAAGAGAAGAGATTGTTATTTCACAAAGCAAAATAGAATGACAGTTATTGATATTTGATTGCAACATTTATTAGATTGCCAATAGTACTTTGATCAAATTTTTACGGATTGTTTCGCAGATTTTTCAAATTTTCTTATAATGCTTATCTCCGCAATGCATGTTAAGAACTGAAGATATGTAGGATGAACTCAGATTACCGCAGCCTGGTTTTCAATAGCTGATTTCAATATCGGACAATGAAATGATAGCGGAACGCCATAAGCACACTATTGAAACTCTAACAATTTGCAGGATTGTTTTCCTAAATTTTGACTAGCTGTATATTCACACTTAATATATGATTAGATTGTGGAACTGAACAGGACGTTCATATTGTTATATTCATTAAACACTTTATAAGTTGTTCATATTTTAACAATGTAAATATTATATACCTGTATATTGTATCATGTGTTTTCATATGCAATTATACAATCTCTGTTTTGATTTATACAATCTCTGTTCGTTTGAAAATAATTGTGTCTGTCATTGCAGTATTTTGCTTAGTTCGTCTAATGCATAATAAAATAGTTATTGAGTTTGGTTTCCGCGTGATATCGTGAATAATCATGATCAAGGCCTCGGTTTGTGTTATCTGTCATGAATAACACTACCTCCGCCTTTATAGGTCTCGATATCCCGCTCAACCTCATCCAATAATTGTTCATTATGTAAGTAAGTAAGTAAGTAAGTAAGTAAAAATTATCCTTACTTGCAGCTGAGAGCTAAGCTGAATTGCGAAGGACACAGCTCAACGTGACCAAGTCGAAGGCTTTCTATGGCGCATATGGCAGCCACCTTTTGCTCGCAATCACGGAGCACAGCTACGATGGAAGGGCCAGTTAGGGGTTAAACCCAACCCACCCTGTCAACATTCCCTGTGGGAGGAAACCGGAGTACCCGGAGAAAACCCACAACTTTCGGCAGAGCGTTGACTAACTCTTTTCACATAGCTATCATAAGTCGTCAACGGGACTTGAACCCACGATATCAGAGGTGAAAGGCGCGTGCTCTGACGATTGCGCCACCGAAGCCCCTATTTAAAAGCGATATGATCTATTTAAAAGCATTCATATGAATTCTGATCACCTAAATTGTCATATCAACTCAATGGCTCCCAAATATGGAGTTGTAAGATCATATCGCACAATTTGGTGTCACCGTCGGCTTTAATTTGCAAAGTTAAGGGGAGCAGAATTTCAACAAAGACTACATGAAATATTTTTTATGCATGTTTGAATGAAAAGAGCGCAAATTTCCTGCCGCAGATGTCTTTTATACCTTTTAAATAAATAAGATGCCAACTATTGAATTAAGTTTCCATGAAGAATTATTTGTCAAGGCCTGAATTGTTTGTGTTATTCACCTCAGCTTTCACCTTGGACAGACAACACAAACTTCGGCCTGGATATTAATTCTTCATATCATGCTCAACCTCATTCAACAATTGTTAAATACATCGACCATGCCTAAAGTATATAATATGACTAAATATTCACCCATTATGCCTAACACTGCTTCTTTGACGAGTAAAATCATCTGGCGTAACAGACAGAGTGAAATAGATGAATAAACTTTGTTAGCAGTATGTATAATATACAGCAATGCAGAACATTCGATCATCACAAAGTTACCTGCATATAAAGTCCAAATTCACTGCTAAAATAGCACTTTTTAACCGTTTGTGGACCAAATTTGTTGACCAAAATATAGATATGTTATTTTACAAACATGTATAAGCGCGCATGAGCAAAATTATACGCCGCTGTTCACAAAGTTTGCGAATATTTTCTACCATCCAGTCAATTAAATATAGATCAGTACATTTCGTACATAGGTACTTCATCTTGTATAGATGAACTGGTTTAACCATCCAGTTGGAAAATAGAGATCACTGGGTTACTGAACTGCATTAGATTGACTGGATGGTTGAACCATTTCATCTATACAACATGAAGTATTCATGTGAACGAAATCTACTGATCTGCATTAGATTGACTGGATGGTTGAACCATTTCATCTATACAACATGAAGTATTCATGTGAACGAAATCTACTGAACTGCATTAGATTGACTGGATGGTTGAACCATTTCATCTATACAACATGAAGTATTCATGTGAACGAAATCTACTGATCTGCATTAGATTGACTGGATGGTTGAACCATTTCATCTATACAACATGAAGTATTCATGTGAACGAAATCTACTGAACTGCATTAGATTGACTGGATGGTTGAACCATTTCATCTATACAACATGAAGTATTCATGTGAACGAAATCTACTGATCTGCATTAGATTGACTGGATGGTTGAACCATTTCATCTATACAACATGAAGTATTCATGTGAACGAAATGTACTGATCTATATTTAATTGCCTGGATGGTTAAAAAGTTCATCTATACAACATGAAGTACCCATGTGAACGAAATGTACTGATCTATATTTAATTGCCTGGATGGTTAAAAAGTTCATCTATACAACATGAATACATACGATCCATATCTAACCCCGGAGCACAGCTACGATGGAAGGGTTTAATTGTTAGGGATTTTTTGCCCAACCCACCCTGTCAACATTCCCTGTGGGAGGAAACCGGTATACCCGGAGAAAACCCACGACTTTCGGATACATGAATATCATAACGCGCTTGCCCTGGCAAATGCGCCACCGAAGACGAGACGTAGAAAATACTACAGCTTCGATATACACACACTCGAATACACACACACTAATAAATATTTACCTCAAACCTCAAAACTGCAACATTGAAAACAGTTTTTAACAAAATATTTTAATAACATAGGCTACAATAAAGAATGCTTTTAATAAGAATGGCTCTCTGTAAGAGTTCAACAAATACTTCATTTATGCGTAACGGATATCCTAAGCAAGCTAAGTTCAACTCTAATTACTAGTTGCCATGCACACATGTAAATATATCCTCAGCCGATGTTCTTAACTCGTAAGCTTTTTCCGAAGGATTGTAAACCACGTCCAACGGAAAGACTAATGCATCGGTCGCCTCTCTCCAAACCCTTCCCGGTTGCAAACGGTACAAGTTATGGGACCCATCCATTTGTTGCAAGTGAATTAGATGTGCTTCGCTGCGATCTTCGGTCAACCTGGCCACTTTCGCTAAGAAAAAAGCTATGTTCTCTTTCGTTGATACCCTATCAAGCAGGGCCACAATGTCGCCAGGGCCGGCCTTTAGCTCAGACTCCCCGCTTGAATTCTCACCGTCCTCAATTTCTTGCGTGGCAGCGACTACCTCGTCCGGCTCGCCAAAGACACCGGCTGTAAGTTTAGTGCGTAAAAGTTCCCGGCTTGCCTTAGTTTTTTCCGAGTGAGTTTGATCGTTGTAGACTGTTTCTTGATAGCGTACGGAGTGTTTCATGAGCGCTGCAAGACTTTTGCGCAGATTAATATCTTTGGATTCGTCGATTGTTGAGAAATAGGTTATCAAGGCATGTCTCAAGGCAGTTGTGCTAACCCGGATAAATACTTCACGTTCGAATATATCCCCTATGTATTTAGCGATTGCACTGCTGGTCCGAAATGGCTCTCCATAAGCGTTTAAGAAGAAATAGTCGTGCGGTTTTCCGAGCATTAAAGATGGCCGCACATTAGCGAACAATTGCAGAAAATGAACTAACTCTAAATCGTCGGAAAGATCCAATTTTGTAGGACCCATGCTTTTGGCAGTTTTAAAGTCGGACTGGACAATATAAATGCTTTGGTCGAGCTCAAATACAATGAAATTTCCTGATTTGAAATGGCTAAAATCGAAGGGCTCGTGTTTTTCAGATTCCAAATACAGCTCCAAAGAACGTATTTCTTTGGATCGACCTGGCATTGCTCGCATATATAAAGCCAAGAGCACGAAATTATGAAGGTGCCTGGCCTTCTGAGGTCCGCTAGATTCGAAATATTTATCTCTCAAATTGCGTAGAGTTTCCAGAACGTGAGCGAAATAAAACTGCTGACTTGATTTTTTTATTAAACCTTCCTTCGCACATTTAGAAAGCACATAACTCTCCTTCTGAAATTGGCGCTGATAATTACGATAAGCGTGAATTTGAGGAGACTTTTCCGGGTCGCCATTGGAGTCATGCATCTTAACGGTATACTTGACAACATTAATGGCTACTGTCAGGAAATTAACTATCGTAGACGGTTTCAATTTTCGCACATCCCTGTTGTACTGGATATATTTTGTGTACATGTTTGCGTCGCTAAAAAGAGACAACGATAAATTGGGAATTTTCTCAATGTTGGCGCAATAAAACATAAAACCTAATAACCTTTCTATCATTTTATCTGTCGTCGCCTTGGAAAAGGGGGGGGAACAGCGAGTAGGATTGAGGATCTTTTCATAATAGTCACGTAAACTTTTCACTTCGCCTCGTAATTGCTGTGAGGCGTCTTCGAGTGATAGAACGGAACTCCGCTTTCCACGAACGGGAGATTTCGCGGGCAATTCAACAAATTGATCGCCGTGACTTTCCTGCGAATTAGACGAAATCTTTCGATCCACAGCTGTTTTATCTTCGTTTTCGTCTTCGTCGTTGTCCGAGCTATCGCTGTAACCGACGACACTGAAACCTCGTATTTCCTCGAATGCAGTTGTCGAACTTGCTGTCGCGGATGGCTGAGTCTGGCTAGTGCTGGTCGCAATACATGTCGCAGACTGGTGTAAGTTCTTAGGAATCTCCGCTTTTCTCGGACGTTTGTTTGGAGACGCTCGACACCCGTTGTCTCTGTAACTCACAACACTCAAACGTGGTATTTCTTCGAATGCAACTGATGTAGTTCTGCTATTCTGGTTTGTGCTAGTCGAAGTACATGTCGCCGACTGGTGTGAGGTGTTAGGAATTTCCGTAAATCTCGCGTTTGTAGCTGATCGATTGTCCAACAGACGCTGAAGGTCGTTGTCGGAAATAAGTCCAAACGAGCCACACAGGGAGGGGTTACTGCTTCTAAAAAACGCTCTTTCTTCTGCTGAGCATGTCACGGTCGGGATTTTGAGAGATTTAGTCCAATTTCTCACGGTACTTTTGGGCGTGTTTGGGTAAATCTTACTGCAAACGTCAATAAAACAATAATATTTCAGCTCATCCCTCTTGACAAATCTTAGAGAGTCCATTCGTGGCTATAAACGAAAAGAACATAGTTAATTTTTTCCTAAGACACTCACACTTTGCAAGTACGGTATTGGCCAAAAAATGCATTGGTATGATTTCCTTTGACGCAGGTTAACTAACAAAAACAAAACCTTGGATACATACATACATACATACATACATACATACATACATACATACATAAAATGTTAGTTCAACACGCTAACCCCAACAACAAGGGGGGCGTACTAGAATATATAAAGAATGAAAAAATCAAAGATATAAATGAAATGAATACAAAATAGACAAAATAGAAACAGAACATGCAAATATAACTATATTACAGATTATCAAATTTAATGATCATGCCATAATTAATAAACCTTCCTAATCTATGCATGGAACGGGACCTCGGAATCGTATAAGTCTTAGCATGAAACAATATGTTTGTTTCCTAATAACTTATTCTAATAACTTACACTAATCTAATTAGATGTATAAACGTTTGCACAGCAAAAACGCCTTAGGATAAGTCAATCTCATAGTTCAGGTAGGTAGAATTAATACTTACATTTATACAAACTAAACGCCGGGTGGATGGGTTTCTCCTTTTACACTAAGTATAGGGGTCAGATTTGGGGGTCAGCTGAATGCATGCAGAGTCTGTCGAGGGAAATTACGGACTTAAAAATGTGGCATTTTCAAAGTTCTATGTACGAACTGAACCCCATGGGTTCGCCCCCCCCCCTCCCCCTGAGTCAGGGATTATGTTAAGATGGGCCAATGGGAGCGGGCCACACGTAGTTTTACACAAACGTACTATGTATATGATTAATGTGGACTCGAATTATAGAAATACACACTGATAAGTAATTTATGCTTAAAGTTACAAAAGTTGTCACCTATAAGACCACACAATCCCTAACCCTAACCCTAACCCAATTCATAATTATGATAAACCTTACAAATAATACAACTTATATTACTTACCATATATCGAGCGAATTAGTACGAGTCGTCTAAATCACGAAAACCACGGAAGCTTGTCTTTCACCTAAAACATATAGATGATATGAATATTTATATATAGACCAGTTTTAACTGCCAATCTATGTGCTGAAATGCCTAATATTGCGTGCGCTCAAAATTGCGTGCCCATGCACACGCTAGATTCAACAGGAATGGTTATAGTTTAAACAAGATATATCTCAAAATGTTGAAAATATTATAATGCAAAGGAATATCTTACGGACATATATTATAGTCTAAAGGTTTAAAGATATTCATGCATACTCCGTATTTCGAAGAACGCACGAAACTATACTTATAAATTTAACGCTAAATAAAATCTGGCTCGACGGGACAATTTTCGCCTTAGGGAAGTAAGCGCAAAGCACGCTTCAGTATAACTTTAAAACACGTTGAGCGCTAAGCTAACGCATAAAATTTCCCCTTATACAGCTTTTAAAATGCGAATATTTTAACTTACACGCAATGGCTGGTCACTATAACCTTGTCTTTCACCTAAAACATATAGATGATATGAATATTTATAACATATTAAAATAGAAGTATGACATACATAAAATGTTCAGATCAATTGTTATGTACCATTAATTCAGGATAAATAATATATGATATGGCATATTTTCAGCTGAGGCACTAACGCACTCTAGTATCAATCCACGCATCACAATTCTTAGACCACGTTCATATCATAAACCTAACAGTAATGTTACTTACGAAAAATCCAGCATATTGTCTTGCAAAGCGTACTGTCGTCGACCTAAAACACATACAAATGGAAGATATAGAGCAATGACATCTTTAAATGCCTCCGGAATTGTAGATTGTACAAGTATATACCGTTTTTTAGCGTATGCACATAGAGAACCGCTACACTGACACCTCTCTCTAAACTAAAGCCAATTGCTTAAGTACCGCGCGCAATTAAACAAAAAACTAGCGCGCGGATGTATAGACCACAGTTTTACTTACAAAATATCGAGCAATTAGATTAGGTTCTTCAACCAAACTAAATACACCAAAGCGTATTGTCTTCAACCTAAAACACACATAAATGCTTCTGAAATTGTACATTTACATATATGCCGTGCGAACCTGTCAAGACTTCCCAAAATACCACTGCGTGCCGACAACGCCTGAACAACACGCAATTAGCATGAAACAATACGTTTGTTCTCTAATAACTTATTCTAATAACTTACACTAATCTAAGTAGATGTATAAACGTTTGCACAGCAAAAACGCCTTAGGATAAGTCAATCTCATAGTTCAGGTAGGTAGAATTAATTTTCCTTAAATTTCCTTACATTTATTCAAACTAAACGCCAGGGTGGGTGGTTTCTCCTTTTACGTTAGCTCAAAAGGCGGATGAAACCAGAATGAACTGATATAAAGTTTGCATGACATGCGTTTGCTAATAACTTAAGAATGTCCACTTTTAACAAACCGCGATCACTGTCATGGTCAAAATCAAACCGAGTTGACAATTTTGCAAAAAAATAATAATTCTATTTCACATCTCGTTGTGACCAACCCATTTATATTATATGAAACTTACCAAAATTCCTTGCCTGCATGGTGATTGTCACCACAGCCAAAGCCCCGAGAACCACGTGAGTCTACTTTAAAATGGTGGTATATCATTGTGTCATATTCATTGAGGTATATTTTCAATGTTCTAACCTACCTTGGAAAAGAGGTCGACGTTTCGAAGACTTCCTAATATACTGGTCTATCACTGATAAAATGTTATGGCTATGATGCACTTTTGAAAAAATTGTTGTGTTTAATATGATAAAATATATTTAAAACTAAACATGAACTTTGACACGTTAATACATAGAAGAGTTTCATATACCTTTACAACTGCATTATAATTACTGAGCTTAAGGCAAGAATACACCAATACGAACTGGAAAAATAACTGGAAAAGCATGACCACCTTGGCATCTGGAAATATAGAAAATTCAATTAATATCTGTTGTTTAATACGATCAAATAAATTTAAAACTAAATATAAACTTCGATACGCGTACTTAGAAGTAACAGCAACTGGTAACAGATTATGGCATGTACGTACGGGCTTGTATAAGTTCTTTCCGATGAAAAATCTATCCAAGACACCAAAGCAATGATACATCAAAGCAAGGATGCAAATTTAAGAAGAAAAAGGGAAAATGTGACAACCATATTGGAAGCTGGAAATAAATATAACTCAATTAATATCAGTCGTTTTATCATCTTAAACACAACAAGTTTCTCAAAAGTGCATTGGCGCCATTTTTAGTGCTACACCAGTATTCATTTCGGCAGAGACATTGGTATAAAGAACCTGAAATGAAAATATATAAGTTTTAAATTGTTATCTATATATACGCTAAGTATAGGGTCAGATTTGGGGTCAGCTGAATGCATGCAGAGTCTGTCGAGGGAAATTACGGACTTAAAAATGTGGCATTTTCAAAGTTCTATGTACGAACTGAACCCCATGGGTTCGCCCCCCCCTCCCCCTGAGTCAGGGATAATGTTAAGATGGGGGGATGGGAGCGCGACACACGTAGTTTTACACAAACGTACTATGTATTTGATTAATGTGGACTCGAATTATAGAAATACACACTGATAAACATATAGTTTAGTCGACGGATAAGTAATTTATGCTTAAAGTTACAAAAAGTTGTCACCCATAAGACCACACAATCCCTAACCCTAACCCTAACCCTAACCCTAACCCTAACCCTAACCCCCCCTGTCTATGACGTCTGCTTTTCATGATTTTAACCTCTGTGTAATGTACGAGTCAAATCCAACCACGATCAGCCCCCCCCCGGGCAACCCCCGGACATTTGACTCAAGATCAGCTCTGTATAGGCGGGAATTTGACGCAAGTTTAATCCGCCCGGTCGGGCATTTGACCATTATACAACAAATTGGTCAGCGGTTGTTCCCATAAAGTATGTACACTCTAGCGCTTTGAAGTTTTTAAAATTGCTTTTTTAAACACATTCTGAGCGACAAATATTGAATATGCCGTTGTTCAAAGTTTGGAATAAAGGAAAAACAATTCGGAAAGCTCTTCTTGCAACAAAATTCCAGAACCATGTACCCTTATAGCAGGGCATTTGACTGTGGTTTCTGCCTGTCCGGCCGAGCATTTGACTATTTATTTTTTCAAAAGTCAAATTCCCTGGGGGTCGCCCGGGGGGGGGCTGATCGCGGTTGGATTTGACTCGTACATAACTGACCCCTCTGGAAGAGTCTTCAGTGAAGTACGTCTTTTTACACTTTGGAGCCCCATCGATAGATGGAGCTCACGGGGTTTAACTGTTAAATAATTTCGAATAATACCTTTATACCTTCAGGTTGGATACGTTTTTGTCTTAACATCATGGATATATGCCTCATATAACGCACATATTACACGTATTAAATTATAGAAGCTAGAACATTGTTTTTCAATAACCAGAAACTGTTTCGCAAGGTGTCTGCTGACCAGAATGAACGGTGTTGTTTTCTATTTAGTCACACACACGCGTGGGCTAATAAGTTATTCCTATTACCCAGCTGAGCTGGGTAATAGGAATAGATTATTAGCCCACGCGTGTGTGACCCGCAAAATATGATAGTATGATATACTATAATATAAAGTATGATACTTTCTTCATTAATTTAACAACTAAACAACTCGAAACATTGAATGGTCAATTAAGCATTAACTATTACATTATACACGGTGTAAAAGTATACAATAATCAGAAATTGTTTCGCAAGGTGTCGGCTGACCAGAATGAATGTGTTGTTCATGGACATATCCAGTCGCGTACATAGATCAGTGTTGTTCTCTATTTCCGCCGCTGAGCTTGGTAATAGGAACAATTAAATAAAATATATAGTTAACATACAGAGTATTATAGTTTCATCATTAATTTACCAACTAAACAACTAATAATAATATTCACATTTATATGAACTAAACAACTCGAAATATAAAATGTACAATTATACACGGTGTAATTTAGTATTTTTAGAACTGACATTATCAAATGTGCTTTTCAGCAGTTTTTTTTGGTGATCTAATCAAAAAGTGAACGCTTAAGTCAGCTAAAATCATTTACATGTTCCAATATGGAAGATGGACGGAAATATCTCGACCAAGTGTATAGGTCTATCAAGGCAAATTTGGCGAAGCTGGAAGGAAAACCGCAGGCACTCCAAGCTCTGGTGGATAAGATACATTCATTTTACGTCTCGCTTTTTTCAGGAGCAAAGACGGGTAAGTAACATTGAACGGCGGCTAATTGATATCCTGCGCGAAAGTTTCAATTCTAAACGGTATAATGATTTTTTGTTAGAGTATTCGCAGGACGAGAGATTAATGCAACGCTAAAGATATGTCCAAAGATTTCCACTTCGACACCGTCATCTTCCTCTGAAGACGAACGTGCGTCGACCGGCACGGAAACGCAACGAACGCGCCTGAAATCTCCAACCCGCGGCTTAGGAAAGGGCTCCCAGGTTTGCATCAATTTCTATTAGTGCTAGCAAGTAAATTTCTCCCTATATACCAAATCACGCACACAAGATTTTTCAGGATTTTCAGAACTCTAGAACCATTCATAAAGCCAGGTGATCTGGAAACACGGAAAAGGACTAGGCGTCAGATAGAAATCCATTTTCAGATTCAAATTGCTAAATATCTCGGGAAATGCATTTAACTTTGTTAAGTGATTAAATACAGCAAAATGGATTTCTATTCTGTTGCTAGTTCCACGCACTTTGCTCGTCGCCAGATCACCTCGCCTGAATACAATTAATAACTATTGCAATGTTCACAGGTCGCACTCGTAGCTCCGCGGTTTCAGTACGTCAGCAAAGGAATCGGGCGAGCAAAGAATTTCAACTGCGAAAGCGAAAGGCTGACCAACTGTCCCAAGAGAATGCACAGCAGGCAATCGCCAGCACATCTGCAACAAAGCCTGCCACAACACCCCCTACTTCAATAACGCCAGCTACAACAAAGCGATCTGCAACAACACCAGGTTCAACCGACGCCAGCTTCAATGCCAATTCGCCGGAGAGTTCGCCGCCGAGCACACCTCACAAGAAGCCCAGAGGCACAGAGCAGCTGTCAGAAGTGAGGCAACCGCTGACCGCTCAATGCATGGCGCCTGACAAAACTGTTCACATCATACAGCATTTGTCAAGCCCGTCAACGATTGGTGAAGATGGATGTCGTCCTCCCACTGAAATGGATTTGTTTTGGGAAATGATGGATTCGTGGCGATCTATGGATGCAAGATTGGTGAGCGCTTTGCAGAAAATCAACGAGGATTGGAGAACAGATATTTTAAGCTGGAAACAAAGCGAGAACTTCGTAAAACGTATGGTAGAATACAGCTGCACTGGCAACGGTGTGAAGAATTGTATGCACCACATAATAGGAACTATGGTCCAGGAAGCCACGAAACACCGCGATGAACAAACAACATCTGACCTGGCGACCGTAGAAGGGATCGCGAAAATGGTACAAGACTATCATTATCTTCAATATACCGATGTCCTGAGAAAATGTGGCTGCAAACTGTGCAAAGACGTGATCGAGTTTGATCTCATGTACGCAAGGTAAACTGTCATTACAGTTACTATCAATATTTTCTATTGGTTCCCAGTATAACGTACGCATAAGAGCATTAGACAAATATATATATATATAACGTTGTGTTATGGTTCACCATATATACATATAGTTGTCTATCGCCCTTGTGCGTACGTTATGCTGAATATATTAATTCTTAAAATACGTCTATCCGCCTGGTTCATCACTTGCCAGATTATTGGTTCATGCTTGAGTCGGTTTTCTTCGATTGTAGTTACAACGATATTTGGTAGACATATAATAAGTCCCACAATAATTCTTTCGATTCGAAGCATTTCTTTGAAGAAATCCTTCACAATCATGAACTACGTCGACTACTTACAAGCTGCAGTTAGTAGGGATGAGACGATAATCGGTAACTTTGAGTCTTATCGGGAGATAATACACTCACGAATCCATCACATTTCAACGCGTCTTTCCATTCTGTACCAAGGCGTACGATCACAAAGTGCGCACTGTACCTGCAAATTGAATAAGTAATGCCTTGTGATAGCCATTTCATAAAGTTACATTTCTAACTAAAATCTGAAAAACTGTTCTAATTATATAGTATAGGTATATATGTAGCATGTACGGTTTCGAGTGCAATTTGGATATAACATGCAGGAGTGAGTTTTTCAAAGACCTCAAAATAGCACGAGTCCGAAGGACGAGAGCTATTTGAGGTGTTTGAGAAACTCACGAGTGCATGTTATATCCAAATTTCATGAGAAATCATGCTATTATGCTTATTAATAATATGCATTTTAAGTCGTCATTTTCGTCCCGAAAATCCAAATTAAGTTTAGGCGAGCTTCAAATTTTATTACTTCTTAGTGATTACAGATTTTTTGCACTCTGATTACAGAAAATTGCACTGTTGTTTGGGATTATAGCCGCACTCAAATCAACTAATCACAGTCGAGTAATATTTTTATGTATATTATTAGTGCGGTAACATAAACTTGAGGTTTTAGAAAAACTCACGAGTGCATGCTATATCCAAATTTTAGGAGAATTTTGCGATTACTAATTTAACGACATACATCGTTAAGATGTATGCATTGCCGAACATTTTATGTGGATTTCATGTATGTGGATTTCATGTTGGCACCGCTTAAATAGCTTAAGTCCCCCAAATTCAAGTTTCAGTTTAGGCGCCATGTCGTTTTGTTTCCAGCAATCCGCTCAAGTTTGTTTGGTTCAGAGTGATTATAGACGGCCGGCCAGCTTCGAAAAAAGTGACTGTCAAAGCAGTGTCAACGGAGTATCTTCCGTAATTTTTCTATTTTCGAATTTGGAAGGTTTTTATAACGACATTTCGATAGATGGGAATCCATTTAAAAGCAAGTTTCGATATCATGGATTTAATGTAATTCGTTCACTACCTAATTAGCATGGACAAATTCCTCCTTTTCTTAATTGTCATAACTAAAAATGACATGCTAATGAGAAAATGGTATTACTATTACACTTGTTAAAATACCTGTATGGAGGCGAGTTTCAAAATAAGGATGGATTTATTAGGACGAGTGGTTACGCAAAGGCTTAAATTCGTAAATTATTGCGTTTAATATAGAATATTTACCGATTTTCAAGGTCTACGTATTTGCGCCAACATGCTGTTTTTCAACCATTTACATGCCAAAACTCGACTGGCTCAACAGAAATATATTGTGTTACACGGCTGGCAACCGGGCGTGTAATACTGATTCGTATATGTAATCTAAACATGTGTGATTGTTGCCTGTCTGTAACACAACAAAAACATATTGTTGTGGCTTCTTTTTGAAGGTCGTGTTTTGATGTATTATGCGAAAGAAGATTACGCGAGCTTTACAAATGTTAATTGGATGGTCAGCCAATTAAAATAAAACACTAATATAAAATACAGCATGCGACAAAAATCCCATTACGGTTGGCAACCACTCTCAGTCTCAAAGTAAACACTATCCTAAGACATTTTGCGTAGTTTCATGCTTCTAACAAAAAAATGCCATCGACAGTTTTTTATAGACACTTTTTTCAAGCTTCGCCGGCCGTCTATTACATGCAGATATTTGCACTGTGATGACAAAAAATTGCACTACTGTGAAAACATTTCTATACACGTATGCATATTATTATACAATTTAAAAGATAGGGCGTGATACACGAAAGTCCAAACGTCTTGTACAATATTAAGGCGTGACTTACTCCTCGCGCTAAATTGCTCGCTTAGTTTAAATGCCCGCAATTCGGAACACTAACGCCATGTCTGCAAAATTGTAACTCACTGAACCTGAAATCTATAGTTTGAAAATTGTGTATATAATCACGCGCACCTATTATTTGGAATAAATGTAATTCTTTATTATATTCATTTTGAAATCAATGGCATTTCTTGCAATCTGATTGGTCAAAAATAGTGCGATTAATTCCCAAATCACCACAACAACCACTCAGATTGAATGATAGAATTCAACTAGCCAATCAATTTAAAGAAAAATGTACTCTGGCAAATGACCAAATCTGTTCACCATATATTGTCAATACTCTATACTGCATTTACTGCAGTTTTTTTCATAAAAATCAACATAAAGGCGAGTCGAACTTAAAAGAATATCAAATAATTTTTCACAAATAATACAGGCCAAATTATCGACAACATTTTGAATGAAACATTGTCAAAATGTCACCAAAAGCAAGTTTCGTTTGAGCAACAGCTGAAAAACTGAACACAAAGCTGTCAAAGGCACAATATGGAATGATCGATTGTAGTGTCAATGTTTGAATGCACAAAATCACAAAAAACGTTTATAAATTTACATGTAAAGTCTACGATATCTTTACACTTACTTTTTCGGTCTTTATTTCTAGCAATTCACTCACATTTTGCTTGTTTATACCGAGTCAATTTGTCAAATTACAATTCATGTTGTTGCTGGGCTACGGCATTTCAGGGAGTATCGCAGGTGTGTCAATGTAAACAAAGGCTAATAAAATACCGATTCCGGTTTAAAAAATTATTTAGATTTCAAAATGAAGATAATAAAGCGGAAATTTAACTTCGTGTCGTGCAATTTTGGTCTGAAATCAAACTTGTGGTAATCACACGTTTGATTTCAGACAAAATTGCACTCCACTCAGTTCAATCACCATTATATATTTCCTTGAAATTATCAGCCGGACTATACAATTAACCACCATTTAACTACAAAACGGGTAGTTATAAAGTAGTTGAGAATTAAATACAACCGGTCCCTTGTAATTGTCATAGTCAAATACAAACTTCCCTCTTGAAGATAACACGCACCTGTACTGTGGAACATGCATGATGCACTCCTGGTGATCGTAAAAATCGAACATATCACTGTGTGTACTTTGGGACAACATTCCACGAATGCTAAAACAGAAAATATTTACATATTTCAGTAAAATATCAAATTGTCCTATCACAAATTATTATTTGGGTAAATAGCGCACATGAAACATTACGAAACTTTGAACCGGTCCACCACTCTCTATTTCAGTTATCATGATAGCGAGGACGAAACTGAAGAACCTTCGGAAACAGCTCCTGACATTAACAAGAGGCCAATGCACTGTGCCCGATCCGAGATCCACGCTCAAACCCTTCAACAAATGCGCAAGGGGCTAAGCGCCACTTCGCTAGCCAAGTACCACTGCCTCGCCTGTTCCACACCACCGTTTAGTCCACCTGCGACAACCCGTGCATCGCCAACACATGTTCTCGACACTGTTGGTAAGTACATGCTTACATTTAAACAGCAGCGGAAGCTGACCGATCCTCTGCCGTATTCGTGGCGCGTTGAATCGTCGTCCAGCCATGAAATTAAAGAAATTCCAAAAGAATCTATTCATTTCTACGATGGTGACTCGTGCGAAGTGTACATCTCCGATAACAGCTCGGGTGATCTTAAGTCGCTCAGGACACACGGCAATTTCATACGAATTCGCCTGGAGTTTACCGACGCACCTGAAGTGTCTTACTCCGTACGCATTTACAAAGCCACCGACCCGACGTCCACTAGAAAGACCCAACTCTTGACGAGACATATTGGGATAGAATCTCTGCGCGCTGCCCGATCAATCATCCACAAGGCAGATGTAGTTTACCTAGGAATACCAACCGATGACGAAGGTAACTCGACAAAACCGCGTGGTGCCTACGGTCGACTCATTATAGATATCGTGGTGAAAATAGATGGTATATCTCAAAGTCTCAGCGCATTATTAGCTGCACATGGATACACATTGTCTTTCTACACCACTGGCATAGACGTTGAGATAGATCAACGCATGCGGGCTGCCATTGCAAATCGTTCTGGAATCTTCAATTTGCCAGAAGAGGTGTTCTCTCACCCATTTAGACCGTGGGAGCTGCGTAAAGAATGGAACCCCCTCGCAGAACGGTATCGGACGTACGTTCCGATTTCCAACCCCCCGGAATGTCCGGAGGACGCATGGATGCAACAAACACAGGAACCCACCACGCCAATCGTTGTCGGAATAGATGATCAGATGGAGTCGAGCCAAGAACAAGATGCGTTCTTCTTTCGAATAGTAGAATGCCCACTCAGATTCGAAAGCCATTGTTTCCCCGCGAAGAGCACCATTCCGAATGCAGGCTCTGGTCTGTTTCTGAAACAACACGAAGCGATTGAGAAGAACACACATCTTTGCCTGTACGCCGAAAAAGAAACTCCAGCTAGTGAATCGGGCGGTCCTGAAACATCTCGCTTTTACGCCTTACAATGGAAAAAGCTTCACTTCGACGCTGAAATAGCGAACGGTAACAATTTGGGTCGCTATGCAAACCAACCACTTGTTCTCCAGTCACTGCGCAAGATTAAGGAACTATCCCTTGACTCCGTGCCACAGCTGGAGGAAAGAGATTGGCGCAAGGTCGAGGAAGAAATCGACGCGTGTTGCAATGCAGAATACAAGGTGGTCAAAAGACAACTGGTCGTTTTCGCCAAAGAGGATCTACCGCGGACAACAGCACCAGAAGAAGTTTTTGTAAACTACGGCGGTCTAAGAAGCTACTGGATTCCGGCGGAATTGGCGAAACCTGGCTGTTTTGGAGGGGAGATTTCAGATCTAATTGCATGGTTATTCCAATCGCCAGAATGCAACTGGTCCGCAGATAATCGGAAAACATGGGCATTTAGATAGTAGCCGTTTCCTTGTATATTTGATGTTTGGGAACATTCATTTGGGATTTTCTAGTTGAAATTTCTATGAACACTGCATGCATTCCAGAATCAATCTCAGTTCTGAATAGACATTATGCATTATGACGTTTCTTTGCTGTGTTTGACTACAACTACCAGAATTCTTTGCGAGGATCTAAAAAAATAAAATACTAGAAAATATTTCTGGTATTTGTGGTCATGCACAGTATGGAAATGTCACTATGCATAAGGTCTATTGCCAGAACTGAAAAACGCTTGCACCAATGCATATATTAAGCGCCCTAGTGAGTAGAAAACTGTTATAGATGAACAAATCGAAGATATTATATTTCATTAAAGTAGATATCTGCATTATCCTTAAATATTAATGGGCTGTTTAAAACAAAAAAATTCATTGAAACTTGTCTGCCCGGACTGTTGAAGGACTGCTTGAAGACAAACTTACCGTACCACGCTTGCAAGTGATGGACCAGGCGGAAATATAGACAAAAGCATAATGTACGTCACCATGCATGGTAGCTGTAAATTGTAAATAATGTTTCGTTACATTAATGGACACTTAACATACCTATTTTAATATGTTATTTAACATTAGCAAATTGATATTTTGTATGCAGGCCTTTCACTAATTAGTGTTTAAATACAATAATCTAAGTATAATCTTTGTTTATTTTTCCAAGTGATTTTCCAGCCTATAAGTCACATTTAGAGACACTTTCACTACATTTTTCCGAGTTTCTGACTATAATTCATGTTTTTAAGTTCAGTATTTCCACTTAGCCATTTATATCATACAATCAATATGTGTTGCGGTTTGTATTTTGAAGTGATAGATAGATAGATAAACTTTATTTAAACACGCTGACCCCGTCAACTGAAGCTGATTTCCACGAGGGGCGTGCGGAAAGTATACAGAAAAGAATTTTAAAACTATTTACAAAATTATATAAGATATATAGTATTATATGAACTAACAAACTAAGGTAATAATCTATATACAGGTAATATTGACATCTATGTTTTCAGTTAGCTATCAATCAATGTGAGTAGCGATTTTCTTTCGAAAGGAAGAAAAGGATTTGCTCTCTCTTATTTCTTTAGGAATAGAATTCCAAAGGTGTGCTCCGTCATACACGAAACTTTTTTTCATATTATTAGTACGTGGTTGTGGTAAACAAAGACTACTTGAAATGTTCCGAAGTTTGTAGTTTGTCACCTCACCCTTATATGTGAAGAGATTACTGAGTGATTTGGGTCCCATTTTATTCAATAATTTGTACATGATTTTTGCTTTACTTTTCTTCCTTTCTGTTTTAAGTGGCTTCCAACCCAATGCTTGCAATGCAACAGAATGATCTATGTCATTGCTCATATTCAAAATAATCCGAGCAGCTCTGTTTTGTAGTTTTTGGAGTCTTTTTGATTGCGTTTCTTCAAACACATCCCATACTTCACAGCAGTAATCAAAATATCGGCGAACAATAACATTATATACAGAAAGAAGTGTTTGCTTATCAGCAAATTCTTTTAAACGCACAATCCTTCGAGTATATTGATCATTGAGGAGGTAACACATTCTCAATCTCTCTTTTAATAGTTAAGAACATTCTTGTATTCAAGCCTTTTAACACATAATAATACTAGCTTACCTTCAAAGTTAAATTATCGCATCTAATGCAAATCTTGTATGTTGTATAATTTCGAAAATCCAACATGGCGTTCGAGAACGACATATAATTCTGAAGCACATTATTATGACCGCATGGTATTAAGTGAACTGACCTAAGTATATGGCCTGGATAAACTGACTTCTTATGCATGGGTACTTCATCTTGTATAGATGAAATTGTTTAACCATCCAGTTGTAAAATAGAGATCACTGGGTTACTGAACTGCATTAGATTGACTGGATGGTTGAACCATTTCATCTATACAAGATGAAGTATGCATTTGAATGAAATCTACTGATCTATATTTAATTGACTGGATGGTGGAACCATTTCATCTATGCAAGATGAAGTATGTTGTACATGTGTTAAATCATTGAAAAGGGCGTGTGCTCGTGTCTTACTAAAGGCGCTTGTGTTGTGAATTCGACGTACTTCAGTCTATAGGAGGCATATTAAATTTCCAACAACAACATTAATATTGCGTCTTCAAGGCTTGAAGACGAATATGAATCATATAATTATGATATTAAAGCGCATCAATACTCTACAATAGTTTGAACGAAATATACGGGTATTTTTTGTATATTCAAGTCATTTTTTGTGGCAAACTAGAGATTAGTGTTTAATATAATTCAGATATAAAACGCGCAATAACAAGCTTTATTAATTAGAGTTCAAGGGTCAGCTGCCGCATATTCTATACAAGTATTAAAGAGGGCCCTGTACTGGTTTTGCGGGATGGCGTGATCGGCCAAAATATTAGGCGGTATTCGGGATTTTATGAAAATATTCGTCGGGAAGCGGGATTTGAAATCATCGGCGAGAGCGGGATTGTTAAGAATAACATGGCGAGATGCGGGAATTTAGCCGTAATTGTAGTCATTGCATTCAAATCGCGTTCTACTTTCTTAATACCGCGTTCTTTCGCCATTTGCTGCCTACCTCTAAGTGTTCCAGATCGTAAATACTTTGAAAAGTATCAGAAAACGGCGGGAACGGGAAATTGAAATGAGACATGGCGGGATTCGGGAATTGAAGAGGAAATCGGTCGGGATGGCGGGATTTCGGAAGCCAGTACAGGGCCCTCATTAAACTGTAAAAGGGTAATTTTTACACGAAAATCCAAGAGCTTAGCGTCCCCTATGCCTTGCTATATTCCAAGACAATCCACCTATAGCTCCTGATTAATATATTTCGATTTGGACAGACTAAATACAAGCCTTAACATTCACATAACTTCAGCTAGACGCATTCCTCATGTCAACAGTCAAGTACGCGAGACATGTTTAATCGTGCGTGTAACTCGCGTGCAGAAATCACGCGTTGTGAATCCTGGAAAAATTGTTCATGCAAAACAGACGGTTATTTCTATCCGTCATTCACGGGTCACGGTTAAATAGAAAGTTTCTTTCACGTCTCACGTAAAAGAACTCAGGTATATTAATGCCTGGGTCTGCCCACGCTTGACTTGATTTCTGCACGCGAGTTACACGCACGATTAAACATGTCTCGCGTACTTGACTGTTGACATGAGGAATGCGTCTTGCTGAAGTTATGTGAATGTTAAGGCTTGTATTTAGTCTGTCCAAATCGAAATATATTAATCAGGAGCTATAGGTGGATTGTCTTGGAATATAGCAAGGCATAGGGGACGGTAAGCTCTTGGATTTTCGTGTAAAAATTACCCTTTTACAGTTTAATACTTGTATAGAATATGCGGCAGCTGACCCTTGAACTCTAATTAATAAAGCTTGTTATTGCGCGTTTTATATCTCAATTATATTAAACACTAATCTCTAGTTTGCCACAAAAAATGACTTGAATATACAAAAAATACCCGTATATTTCGTTCAAACTATTGTAGAGTATTGATGCGCTTTAATATCATAATTATATGATTCATATTCGTCTTCAAGCCTTGAAGACGCAATATTAATGTTGTTGTTGGAAATTTAATATGCCTCCTATAGACTGAAGTACTTCGAATATTTTACAAAGTGCGCGACGAATATCATCATGATTTGTATGTTTCTCGTTCACATTGCACTCTGTTAGGCACTCTTGTACATATCGTATTGTTCTCTTCTCCGTTTAAAACAGCCTTTGAATATACTCGCAAATATTCATTATGAAATATGTATTTCATATTATCGGAAGCGACCTGAATTCATCATGGCGCGCGCGAACTCATCACGCGAAAAACGTGTTCAACTTGCAGCAGGGTAAATCATATGTTTGAACATTATTTTAAGGACGAAAAACATCAATAAGATATTGAAGTATCTTAAGAATATTTGGAAACCGTTCTATTAGACAGTAAACATCTTTTAATGTTCAGATAAACGATCCTATCATGGCAGACTGTGTAATATTCACTCATAAATTGCTCAAACCAAGACCAAGTGACAACTTTCCGAATTGCCTTGGTAAACACTAGTATCAAATACATTTGATTATATAGATTTTGGCAATATGTCCACATGATTTGGCAAACTTTACACGTGAATCGTGATTGCTTCGACTTGTTCGTGAGCGTGAAAGAGTTTTTGCGATTTTGCGTAACTCGTGAAGAGTAAATATTTTTACGTAAATGCATATTACAGTGCATGTTTTAAATTTCGCTCGTTATTCGGAAAATTGAATGGCATCTTTTCCAATTGTCTTTTCTTTCAATTCTTTCTTTCAAGTGGAAGCTATAAAATTTCGCGCAAAATCCTCGACAATTTTATGTAAACAAAATATGAAAATATGGTTGTCGCATCATTGTTTACTATGGACAAGGGAATATCTATATATTTGTGGTGGTAAGAGCTACTTTACATTAAAATATGAACCGCGAGTGTTTGTTATTCATTGCATAATTTATTGTGATAGCAGTTTTGTATAGATATAGCAGTATTTTGGTCTTGAATTTTCGTCCCATAGCGTGCTTCATTCATAATGTGAATTCACATGGTTTTAATCTATATATTTAATTCAATCACTCTGATTCCTTTAATATAAAAAACAATTCTGGGGCACGGAGTTATACGTATAGGCCATGGCTCAATATTTCCTCTGTCATTCTTAGAAAGAACTTCAAAGTATTGACCTATATTTAGATTATACACACACCATTCCCTCATTCAACATCTGCCTCACATTCTTTTGTAGGCGATGGCTACACATATGGGTAGTTCAGTTAAGCCAAGACATGCAATTTGAAGAGGTCAAGGCGAGAACCGCCCCTCATTTCTTTGAGCAGGTGAAATGTTTGGTAGCCTTTGCAGTCGACTACTGGGTGAGTTGTTAGGAACACTAGAATGGCCCTCCTCTGTAAAGTGATGGGGTAATTTACAGGGGGGATAATGCATGAATGCTCAGTTAAGCCAAGACATGCAATTTGAAGAGGTAAAGGCGAGAACCGCCCCTCATTTCTTTGAGCAGGTGAAATGTTTGGTAGCCTTTGCAGTCGACTGAAATTGGTAATGTTTGTTTAATATATTTACCATTGTATAAGTAAAGTATAAAAATACACCGTTAAATTTGCATGTGAAAAAGCAAGTGGTCCATAATAGAGGTCTATAATACTTTATAGAGAACTGCACTTGGTCCTGTCATGTAATTTCCTCTGGGCATTGATCGACGCCTTCACATTCTTAATTGTTGTGTCTGTATATACTTTATTGTGTACGTCCATCGAGTGTCCAATTCCTTTTGCAATGGCGCGTCTCTCTGCATCTGTGAGAACATCATTGCCAGCAGTCGCTATGCAGTGCCGTATCTTTGTTGGTGTTATATGTTTTTGATGTCCCTTTGTGACTTTCGATACCGCTTTACCAGGCTGAGTAATGATATTTCCGTTAGCATTCAAGAATACCAATTGTTGATAAGGAGCTTTCGGCTTGACTTGGGGTCTGACAAATTTCAAGTAATTATGCAATTGAATCCATGCACTTTCTTTAAACGGAACAGCTATTGGGCCATGAGTAGCGAATGTCTTGTGGTTTAAAACAAACACTATATTATACACAGTTGCATCAGTAGTTATGTGGGTCACTGGGTTCTGTATTTCTTCCAGTGTCATAAATTGGAAAGCCCCTGGTCTAATCGCACTTTCTTGTGTAATAGTTAGCGTAATTAATGTATCTACAATTACCCTATATTCCTCTTGGGTCAATTTGTCATGGTTCATTGCTTTCTTCATAATGCTAATAAATTTTTGAATTGTCCGTTCCGATACGGCCATATCTAGATCATCCATATTAAGTTTAAAGCCACACAATTCATCACGCCATGAGTTTTTCATGCGTAGCACTTTTTTCTGTTTGGATAATGGTTTTAACCATTCCAGCAATTCTGTCCTGGCTCTTGTAGACTTAGTATGTAGCTTTGGTTTCTTGTGTGCTAGAAATTTTAGCGCTGTGCAAACTCTTTCGATTTTTGTCTTTAGACCATCTGGGCCCAATCCAGCATCTTTTGTGGCAATTAAGTAGTTATTGAATGTTTTTGTGTCCAGCAATTTCTTCCACATTATTTTGCTTGGATTGGAAAAGTATAAGAATCTAGTATAAATGAAAAGAAACATTGATAATTATAGATCACCCTAACAATTTTAATTTTTTTATTTCCAGGTGAACCGTGTGCACAGAATGTAAAAAATGCTTGCAGCAATTATGGAAAAATAGGTAAATAACAGCTTAATTTCTGACTTTGTTACTGATATTACATTAGATCGGTTCTACTACAACTGCAAATTGTTTTTAACCCAGTTCCAGATAATCTATCTTTGGGATGTGATGTGCACAATACCACTTCAGTATTTAAAAGACTATGACGTAACTTCAAGAAATACAAACCGGCTTATTTCACTGATTATTTCTTCTGAGCATTTCAGCTGGCCTCCAGATGGTGAAATTAGCCACTCTTCAAAATCTTTGAAATCTTTGGTTGGGAACTTTTTGTATAACCCTTTTCCTTTTAATATATCAAACATTTGTTTTCTGTTTGACGGTGCTTTGTGTTTTTCCCGCAAAGCCGATGTCGTTTTTGCCTTCATTTGCATTTCCTCTTGGTGTTGTAGATAGCTGTCGAGTAATTGATTATCTTCCTCAGTTTCGATGTCATCAGGCGCAGTATTAAATTGGCTTGTATTTGTCGCGTGTAAATCCTCTAGTTTATCATGTTGTGCTGTTTGAATTCTTGCCCTCTTTGAAGTTACATTTTAAAACCGTTTTTGATTCTTACGTCGCTTCTTGTTCAGTTTTATTCCATTTCCCAGGCTACATGTTATGACCTATAGAAAAGAGTAGTTAAAAATAATTATGTTAAAATTATATTCTTGCCATAAATTCCAACTGTGAACCCCCATGTATGCTCTCATTAGGGTAGCACGGGTGGCGGAAGTGGTTAGCGCTCTGCCTCTTACCACTGAGTTGAGCCTGTTTCACAACAGGTCGAGGTCACTGTTGGTACTCGCATGAGATCGGCAGTGTGCTCAAATAACTCATGTAAGTTGAGATTCTCTCCTGTGCTTCGAGGGTTTTTCCCGGGTACTCCGGTTTCCTCCCTCTAATACTAACCCTTAGGAACTAACAATGGGGCCACAGTAATTGGCTGACGCTGTTGTGGACTCCCTGCCATTGAGGCGAAGTTGAATAAATAAATAAATAAATAAATTAACCAATCACGCTTTTTTAATATTATATTTGGTGTGCGTTTACACTTGACCAGGCGGCTGGCAACACTAAAAGTTGCTGACATTTGTTCGTTGCAAATTGGTCAATTCATGTTTAAATTTAAACATGGTTTATTGCCAGTAACTTGTAACAATCTATTTTTGTCTAACAAATAATTCACAAATAATGTGGTGAATAAATTCAATTCAATCTTTTGACCATGCAAGTTCAAAAAGGAACTTAGATGAATTGTTTTGGATATATTTTTTGATTTGTATTTTCTCTTGTGTAGGAAGCATGCTTGAAAAGCAGATGAAATGACATTTCAAAGTAAGTATGGCCTAGCTACAACCAACCTTGAATTCAACCAAGCTAAGACGTGTCACTTGACTGGTTTTTTGGAAATGAGAAAATACTTCATCTGGGGTTGGGCATTTCAAATCTTTTGTGTCTTTTTGTATGCAATAATTGTCTTCCCAAAACTTTGAAACGCTGGTTCTATCATCCATTATTTTCCGGACTAACAAGCGTCAGACTGCATCAATGATCTATGAATGACATGAATTAACATTAGTAATAATGAGTGCATTTGCGCGCGCTATGATTGGACGGCACTGCCACAATTTAACAATTTTCTGATCGCTTTGCGTGCAATTTCCGTTCGAAATTTGAGTAGATATAGCGATCTGAACGCAAAGTTTATTAGCTAACGACAATGTTTATGAGCTACATCGTTCGCAATGTCGCCTAGATAAAAGTGATAGTGTTTTAAGTACATTGAAACTGTTACTTACCATCAGTTTTCGTTTGGGATTTTAATTATGCTTTTTTGAACGCAACCTGTAAATAGTCTTGTACGGGCGAAAATCTAGAGCCTTCACACTGAATTTCAGGTATTTGCCTCTATATCATACACGAAATTTTTATTCGTATATACTTTTCATGCTAAAGCGTTCATTAGCGCTGTTTGAATGCATTTTTTTGTTTCATGCCGCTTTATATCATACGGAAATATCCACGTGCAAGACGTGTTAAGAACTTCTAGATTATTCGCGATATGGGTGCAGCGGAGAACACGTTAGATGCAAAAAATGCAAATAGCTAAAGCAGAAGAAAATAGAAGAAAATAAGACACTCCTTAAACGTGGGGCTAAGGAAAAGAACTTTCTCTGTTGAAATCATGACGTGTGAATAAAAGTATTTTATTCCCTTAAATTTAGAGTATAAATAAAAGCGAACGGACATCAATTCCTTACTGCTATGCTGTGCGAAGGATTTTTGACAAGGTGAGAATAATTTAGAATGTAAAACTCTACCATTAATTTTCGTAGTTTCTCAGCTTTTAGGGACATAGTTTATCTTGTACAAGCATGTTCGCCTGTTTGTTCTCTACGCAATTGTAAACACGAAACATCTTTCGAGCGCAAACTAGTCTAAGGATCAAATTTCAAAGGTATTAACAAGTGCTTTTCTTTGCAGTATAGACTACAGGACACCAATAATGACACAACCCGAACAACTGACCGCTGGTAAGTACGTTTCATATTCATTAGTCAACATTCTCTGTTAATTGCGAGGGGTCCGTCACGGCAGAAATCTCGTACACTCGACTCAGAAATCAGGTTCAGAAATCACCTAGAAATGAGATGATTTCGAAATCAGAAATCACAAAAATATTAGTGAAATGCTTGAATAGTGGGACTGTGGGAACGAAATTGTGACCTTTTTGCGTTTTTCTGACGATATTTCATAATTTTCACGTATTTTCCGATATCAAATTGCTCCAGAGTTTGAGTAAATGCTTTACAAACATTAAAATATACCAACACTGCTGTAACGGCCCCAAACAAAGACGCAATCAGGATTTTCTCAACAACACAGCTCGGCTGAGCTTTCTGGAGGACATTCTGAGTATGATGCTGAGTCCCCAAAGGCCCAGCAGCCGTTCAAGGAGGTCCTGACTGAACCTTGGTGTGACCCATTCGAGATAAGTAGTGATGTTAATAATAATAATCAATTCTCCCTTAATGACTTAAGTAATTTGAAAGGGTTAAAAATCGCATGCTTAAATATTAATAGCCTATCTAAGCACATTGATGAACTTCGAGTAATTATGCTAAATAATTCCTTAGATATCCTTTCTATCAATGAAACTAAAATTGACGAGTCGGTTTCGGACGGCGAAATAAACATTAGCGGTTTTCAACTAATTCGAAAAGATCGCAACGGTTACGGAGGCGGTGTATTGATGTATATTCGGGAGACTATTCCCTTTAGCGAACGGAATGACTTACTAACGGCATGCTCGCTGGAAATATTATGTGTTGAAATTAGTAGACCATGCAGTAAGCCATTCTTAGTATCTACATGGTATAGACCCTGGCTCAGTTACTCGCTTGTTTGATGATTTCGAAAATTTTCTGAGAAGATGTGACTTGGAAAACAAAGAATTATTACTTATGGGTGATCTAAATTGTGATGTTAGTAAGTCTCCCCCTGATGCTCACACGCGTAGGCTGCTATTTCTTTCATGCATCTACCAATTTGAGCAGTTAATTAACGAACCCACAAGGGTTACGAGAACGTCAGCAACCTTGATCGATTTGATTTTTACTAATAAGAAAGAAAATATTACAAAATCCGGAGTTATTCATCTTGGTATATCCGATCACAGTTTGATTTTTACCGTTAGAAAATTTTTTACTCCAAAATCTCGACAAAGTGTAAGATATGTCCGTAACTTTAAAAATTTCAACGCTACGGACTTCCTTAATGACCTATCACAGATACCATGGGAAAATGTGACACAATATGCTAACCCAAACTCTTGTTGGCATTTATGGAAATCATTTTACTTGCAAATACTTGACCGACATGCACCATTTAGATGCATGAGAACCCGAGTAACTCACTTCCGTGGATTACTCCAAATATACAACATCTGATGAGAGCAAGAGATTTTCACAAAAAGAAAGCAGTGAAATTTAATTCCCAGTTACACTGGTCGAAATACAAAGACACTCGCAATAAAGTTAACTCTGAATTGTATAAATCCAAAAAGAGTTATTTTTGCGACAAATTTGAGGTTTGTGCTCAGACCAAAGATCTCAAACAAAGTTGGCACCATATTAATCACCTTTTGGGTAAGAATTACAAATCAAACAACATTCCCCAATTAATAATAGGCGATACTATTGTTTCTGATAATTTACTGATAGCTGAGGCCTTTAACGACTTCTTTGTGAGCATTGGGCCAAAATTATCTGCTGAAATTGACCCCGACGCCACGGACTTGTCAGAATCAGAAAGTCCCGTCACTAGTCCAGAGACTCTATTTACCTGTCTGAAATTAGTGAATACGTAGTATTTCTTTTGTTAAGTAATCTTAAATCATCAAAATCGACTGGCCTTGATTCTATCCCCGCAAGGGTACTTAAAATCTCAGCTGAAATAATTAGCCCTTCTCTAACGTGGATTTTTAATCTCTGTATCAAATCCGGTGTCTACATAGATGATTGGAAGAAGGCTTGGGTTATACCCATTTATAAGTCAGAAGATAGAAAAAATGTGAGAATTATCGCCCAATATCAATCTTACCAATTATTAGTAAAATTTTTGAGAGATCCGTTTTTAATCAATTATATGAATTTCTGAACGCCAATTCTCTACTCTCTAAACATCAATTTGGGTTCCGCCCTAAAATTCTACTCTGGCAGCTCTCATTCAGATGTGTGATGCATGGTATGAGAGCATGGACAATGGTGAATTGAATGGTGTTGTTTTGTTGATATCCGAAAAGCTTTTGACTCTATTAATCATAACATTCTACTGCACAAAATGAAAGAACAATTTGGGATTTCAAATATTGAATTAAATCTGTTCGAGTCCTATCTTTCTGACAGGGAACAGATGTCATTTGTTAATGGCGAAATGTCAGCTCCAAAAAGGATTGTATGTGGGGTTCCTCAAGGATCCATATTGGGCCCCTATTGTTCTTACTTTATATAAATGATTTGCCTGATTGTCTTGAGAAGACAACCCCTTGTTTATATGCTGATGATTCACAGATATTTTCTTCTGCAAAAGACTGTACAGAACTGAATGCTAATTTAAATCATGACTTAAACAATGTTAGTCAATGGCTCGTCAAAAACAAACTGCAGCATCATTCAACAAAAACTAAATTAATGTATGTCGGATCCTATCACAACCTTGCTAAAATTGACAATGATCTTCCCGTAATGATCAATGACCAACTGATTCCTAGAGTGCATTCAATCCCGTGTTTGAGAGTTAAACTTGATGAAACATTGAGTTGGGACGACCATATTGAAATGGTTTGCAAAAAAGCCGGGGCTGGCATTGGGGTTCTGAGGCGTATTAAGCCCTATGTTCCTGCAAACACCTTGATATCAATTTATAATGCTCTCGTACAGCCTTATTTCGATTACTGCTCTCCTCTTTGGGGCACCTGTAACAAAACCCTGAGAGATAAATTACAAAAGTTCCAAAATCGGGCCGCCAGAATAATAACTGGCGCCAGTTATGAGATTAGATCTGCTGACGTTCTCCGATCTCTTGACTGGGAAAATTTGGAAACACGATGGTACTTATCTAAGGCTACATTCGTATATAAAGTCTTGAGCAATAGTGCTGCACCGACCCTGAAAGATTCATTCTTAAGTAGGAATACTTTACAAGATAATTATAATCTTAGAAATTCCCAAACCGATCTGGCCCTTCCAAAGCCAAAAAGAGAATTTCTTAAAAGAAGCTTTAAATACAGCGGGGCTTTTATGTGGAATGACCTCCCGCTTGAAGCTAAGCTAGCTCAATCAGTTTCCTCGTTTAAAAATTGTATCAAACAAAATATTCGATGTTAATAACCAAGTCATATCTCTACCTGGGACACACCGTAATCTTCAGTAGCCTTCATTTCTCAGTTTTGATAATGTATATAATTTATGTATATAGTTGCATGTCCTCTTTATATCCTTCCTTTTTTTTACTATGTAATATTTTTATATTGACGCCTCCCGTGGAAATCAACTTTTACATAGTTGTCGGGGCTAGCGTCTTTAAATAAAGTGTGTAATAATAATAATAAACTGATATCTTCCGGAAATCTTGAAATCAGTGTTGAAATCAGTAGAAATCACTCAGAAATCAAGTGATTTAGAAATCTCGTACGCTTTGGACGGTCGTGGCGGACACCTCGGTTAATTGTGGCCCTGTGAACTACGTTTTAACTGTCGCCCTTTTAAGTACGTTTTAACTTAAGTAAAATACGAGTCGAGGAGTCTTAACATGTAAACATGAACAAAAAAATAAAAGAAATGTCGTTCTTCAGCTTTGCTGCATCATTTTCGAGACAAAATTTTTAACAAATTGAAAATGATTTTAATTAGTCAGCTTTTAGTCTTTTCTACCGTGTCAATGTCTGTTTTATTTGTTATGCTGCGTTTCATAAATGTATTTGATTTTTATTGTGGCAGTTTCGTTTATATATCAAGACTCCTTGGCCCGTTGTATGTGCGTTTGCCAAAATGTATCATAATCTTGTATAAATCTTTGCGAAACAACGGCAATTCACAGTGTATTTTATCGTAGTAGTGTCCGAAAAGTAGCGGTGTAGCATGGTTTTTCCCATGTTGTTGAAAAATGCTTGTTGGTGTTACAAGTATAGTTTTCACCATAGGCTTTCACAACAATGGTATTACCAGCCAACTTTTAAAGTGTCACGCGGGCTGGAATATTTTGTGAGTTCACGGTCAATACCGTTCTACTCCACTCTACTCTTTTGCCCAGCTAGTGATCTTTAAAAAGACTACAACCCTAACCCTAACAGTAATTCTTACAATATTGACATATACCTGTTATGTAGACAGTCAATTTAAATATTTGTTAATAGACTGACAGACAATATTATGTTTGTTTGAGTGAGCAAGCGTAGTAGCGGCGTGTATATATATATGATTGAGTACGTATCTCCGCCGCTTACTGTAATTTGTATAGCTTGAAAATGCGAGGTAGATACTGTATATAGTATTGCAGACGATGACATGTGGTAGTTCAATAAACACTGCTAAGAATGGCTGCCGCACGTAATACAAATACGGAAGTTGTCATTCGGGCTAGCGTATACGTAGTGTAAGGATATATAATTGTGAGTATTGTCTATCTCCATATGATATATATGTTCTATATATCACTGCGAGTTACAATTCAGAGTAATCAACGATAATATATATGGCAAATATTCATACCTCTAGACTTGCTTTTAACTATTGAAGCGAGGATGTCATATACAATAACACATATCTTTTCCGGAGGCTAGTCCCCAATGGGAAAAACTCGTTGAAGAAATTGTAGTCCCCAATGGAGAGATATTCAATCCATAAATCTCTCATTGATATACTGATGCGTTCAGAATAAATACAAACTTAAAGCTACCTATTCACCGGCGTTGCCCGGCGCGCTAATGAGTATTTCGGTATTTCCGGGACGTGGAATGAGAACTTGTAAACAGTATGCAGATTACGAAACGAAAATTTGTCAGAATACTTGAAAGAAGATGCACGGTGTATTTTTCAACGGGATTTGCTAGCAAAATTAAAGCAAACATTGTGCGGGAAAGCTTTATATAAGCGAAGTGAGAGATCTGAGATTGAGACCCGAGTTTGATACAGGCTTTTCTTAATACAAGAAAGATTATTGATGGATTTGATACACATTGGGCACACTAGAGTAAGTAAATAGAAATATTTATATATTTGACTACCATACACGGGACGAAAATTTAGATTTGCAATAACTTTGCACGCTGCCAAATATGTTGCAAATTTGTTGAACTAAATTTGCCCAAATTTGCGTATGGAGTGTTTTAGATTTGCGGCTGTTAAATTTGCAACAAATTTGCACTCCTATTTCCATAATGTGCAAATATGTTTGCAATTTTGCCACAAATTTGCAAGCGAAGTAAATCCATTGCGTATATATTACCAATATTTACTCTTCTCGACTTTGCAAAAATTTGCTAAAGTCTTTCCCTTATTTGATGCCTATGGCAAATTTGTTGCCAAATATACAATAACTTTGACAGTATATGCAAATACCATGTAAAAGCGGTTCACACTTTAAATTATTTCACGAATTGTTTCGTAGCGTGAAGTCGAATACATTATACGTGATCGGGCATGATCACCAGGGCCGATGGGCGCAACCTTCCCCGGGCCCCCGACCTAATAGGGGCCCCAACTTGAGAGAGCCTAAAATTGAACAGGCCCTCTCAAAATGTAGTGGTCGTTGTAAGGGCCCATTTACAGACTGAGGGCATTTTTTCAATTGGGGGCAGCAAATAGCATAAACTCGTATATCATAATGAAAGAATAAATGCAAGTGCCTAACAAAAGAGGTAAAGAAGACTCTGAAAATGCAATTTCTGACGATCTAGTGACTCCAAGCTTCCTATGACCTTGATTCTAGTTAGGGGCCATTATATGCCTTAGTACAATTTTTAGTATTTCCTGCTGCTTGAAAATAATGACGTCATAGGGGCCCAGAGAAAATGTTGCCCGGGGGCCCGCGAATTCTCTCGGCGGCCATGATGATCACGCACACGGGTAGAATTCGCCATTCCGAAGTTGCAGTAGAGGACTGGTAATAGCAATTAGCAAGGTTGACAATGCATCATGGGGCTGTTTTGGGGAACGAGCTTTTTGTTTGCGTCCCCAAAAACAGTCCCATGATGCATTGTCAACCTCGCTATTACCAGTCCTATACTGCAACTTCGGAATGGCGAATAGAGGTTCATATACAGGTTCAAACTAGCGCTTGACGGCCAAACATAAGCGTGTTTATTAGTGACGAATAAGACACCATCCTTTTTGACACTGTACAGTCCGCAATTCGTGACGGCAGAAACACTAGCTTTCAGGCTTAGGTTGGAACGAAATTGTCTCCTTTTTGCCTATAAAGCTATTTCTGACGGTATTTCTAACAATATCACGATTTCAAAATGCTTCAAAGACACAAAGGCCACAGCGTACAAATCTCCGACCTGATTTCTGCTGATTTCCTGAATTTAGAACTCAAATATTAGCCTCATCGACATTGACCATGGTTGAAACTCATTTACATTAGGTTCCGCACATGATAAGTTCGACGTCTGAATTAGGCCTTGTGGCTTGTATTCATTCGGATTTCACACGTGTGTTGACTGTTACTGTATACCGATTAGCATAACTTCTAGTTTCCACGTTGCCGGTTAACCAAAAAATTTAATGATACAATTATATCTGTACGAAAACATTATAAATATGAATGCTCAAATTCTAATTTAAAAAAACCAAAACGCTTTTGCCAACTATAATATTTATTTAAACATACAATACCGCCTAATACCCGTTCAGATACTGCCGTTGCTAGAGAAAATACACTGAAGAATCCGATAGGCGATACGATTGTGTTCAGGCCGTATTAGTAAAACTATTAGGCCGTGAGATGAGGGTCGAAAATGTTCAATTCCGTAGCACCCCTCGTGTAACTACATAATTTTTACATGAATGGATAGATTAGAACTTACTTAGTTAGAATCCGCTTCCCCCCAAGCGAAATAGTTGCACAAATTGAAGTACAACCTCTCCAAAGTTCGGGCTTTCTCGTGTTTCGAAATCCATGAACGGCCATTGTTGTGTTACAACTACGCATGCGCTTGACCACAAAACACTTAATGCGCACGCGCAGATAGGAAAACTGATCTCAACGCAGAACTGGACAAGAAAAAAATTATGAAATGTGCGAAAGCAGGGCTGAAGTAATACAAGATGACATCGGATTGTTTTAAAAATATAATGATATTTTTATGTTCTGTGCATTTTAATGGAGTTCGCCAAACATTCTGAGCAATGTACCGTGTCAAGCCCTCGCCAGGAACACTTCCAAGCCAACATTACAATAACTTATTAAAAATATGATGTAAAAATTTTTATACTACAGCAATTGCATGACGTTTTTGCAAGCAAATCTGTTTTTCTGGATTTAAATATTATCACAATCCTAAACATTATAGAACACGCATACCGTAATTTCTCTATTAATTTGGGGCTTATTTCTAATATATACAAAGAGTCTGTTTGCGTTTGATTCTCTTTATAAATACGCAACATCGGGTACAGTGATGTTACGTACCAAAGTATCAGTAAAATATCATAATTATCTTTAAAATACAATACTTTCATGCTTCACAATTTTATAAATTAATTGCTTACAGGAGAGGGGCAGGGGGGTGCTTAATAGATAAATTACGATATGCCATAAATAAGTATTACTCGGTGTTCACAATCTTATTTATTTTCTAACTCTCTTCCCATCAATTTTATTAGTCCAGGTTCCTTGTTTATTTATGCAGTCCTTCATCAAATTCTTCATCACTATTTTCAGCTTTACTCAACATATGTTCCTCAACTAAATCAAGTATCCAAGTTCTCAGCATACACAATTTCACTAACATTTCTAGATTTACGCAAATAGAATACCAGCTGGGGATAACTGTTAATTAGCTGCTGCTTGAGCTCGGAAGACCTGTATTTCGATGCATCCACATTCTCAGTTTCCTTAGCAATGACAACAAATTTCTCAATCATGTACTTTATTGCTTTTCCCTTGAGGATTTCAGTTTCAATGACTTCTTTACAGAATACATTGTAAGATATTTCATACACTGGTGGTGCACATGTTGTGGTCGTCTTTGCCTCCCTTGCAAGGAATATGGTATAGTTGCTATAGCAAACTTTGTGGTAGCGGACCTCCAATGCAACACAGTCTTTATCTCTAATCTGCACAAGTATCCGCTCATCATTTTTCCTCTCAGCAGCTGTACGTAATAAGCCAGCATCAATTGTACTTGCCAACACTAGTGGTGTTCCTCTTCTCTTTTGTGTTTTCTACACTGTAAAACATACAAGTTTAGAATGCCTGTTTAAAAATGGCATTTACCAACTAAGGGCCTGTTTATATGGAACCCGGGCTGGCTCGCTGACCGGGCCAGCCCGCTTAGCAAGATCTCGCCATGTAATTGATTTTATAGTAAAAACTACTGTGCATTTATATGGACAAGCGGGCTGGCCCGGTTCCAGAGATCTCACTTGAAAAAGGCGAGATCTCGCTTACCAGGATGAAAATTTCCCCATATAAACACTCACTAACCGGGTCAGCCCGGTTGCCGGGATGAAAGTTGAAAGAGACGCCACCACCACTTTGTGTGTAAGCTATTTTTAAGAACTGTCAAAACAATGTCAAAGGTCAAAACAACAAAATCATCCTGCCTGCTGGGATGAAATTTTCTCATATAAACACAAGACAAATTCATCCCGCTTACCGGGCTGGCCCGGTCAGCGAGCCAGCCCAGGTTTCATATAAACAGCCCCTAAAGCAGGGTGAATTTGACAAATTAACCAGGTATTAAAATAAAGCTACTCTGGTTTGTAAACTTTACAATCCAGAGTAGCTTATATTATGCTTGTTTAAATAAACTTATTATCTGGATAATTAACCCATTAAGATCCAACGCACCCAATAGGTACTCTAAAATATCATATAGCCATATAGGTATATGCACAAGACAGTAAGGCACAATATGACAACTTTTCCACCAAAAGGTGGTCCATAGAATATAAAGATAGTGTACACAAGAAATTGTACATAATCATACCTTGTCTCTTGAAAACCAAGACGAATCTCTTCCACAAATAATGCAGCATTCTGGTAGTACATGCTTGTTTCTTTGAGGCAAGGTCTTACTTGGTTCCACTGAAATGACTGAATTGCGTGTAATCTTTCTTCTGGGTTCCACGGCTGGTAAATGCTGGTTCCATGTGGCATGTGTGGTCTACGGTATTAGCGACCTTTTCCGTGCTTGTACTAGCTCCATTTTCCTACGGATCTTTTCTTCATCGCTAAATTTCTTGTAGCATTTCATGTGGTGGTACCATTCTAAATCAAAACTTTCGTTTGTGTTCTCTGCCAAGTATGAATAATTGACGAATTCGTCATCAAACTTATCATACAGATCCTTCGCTATCTCAGCTTGCAGGCAATTAAGTTTCGCCCATTTATTCCTGCAATCGACAAATTTCTTAAGCCTTTGACGAGTAACTTTAGAAAGTTGCTCGGTTACGCCTTCAAAATGCATAAAACATGAGGATATTCGAATATTCGACATATCGTCATTAGTAGCCATCTTGAATATGCGTGTTTTATTGAGATCAGTTTTCCTATCTGCGCGTGCGCATTAAGTGTTTTGTGGTCAAGCGCATGCGTAGTTGCAACACAACAATGGCCGTTCATGATTTCGAAACACGAGGAAGCCCGAACTTTGGAGAGGTTGTACTTCAATTTGTGCAACTATTTCGCTTGGGGGGAAGCGGATTCTAACTAAGTACGTTCTAATCTATTGATTCATGTAAAAATTATGTAGTTACACGAGGGGTGCTACGGAATCTGTTTTCTAAGCATATTTTCGACCCTCATCCTACGGCCTATATAAATTGTGTAAACGTTTCAGCCGACAGCATGCATTCTTGCTCTGGCGCCCGCCGACAAGAGGCGCCACTTGGCCCACTGGCACTGTCTTTGCAAAAATTTACTAACAAATTTGCTTGCGTTACTTTATTAGGCAAATTTATTATCAAATTTGCCTAATTTTGAGTATGTGGTGTTTTAGATTGTAAACATGAAATTTGCATTAAATTTGAACAAGTGTTTCTACAATGCGAAATTTGAAACTTTGCAACAGCTTTGCAAACGAAGCATATTCGTTGTGTTTTCATTTACAAATATTGGGCTTTTCTCGACTTTCTTTGCAAAAATTTACTAATGCCTTTGCCCAATTTAATTCCTAAGGCAAATTTATTGCCAAATTTGCAATAACTTTTACGGGAAACGCAAAAAGCGGTGTAAAAACGGCTTACACTTCAAAATAATTTCGCAGTTTAAGCACGTAATTTCAGACTACGTTCAACCAGTGAACTCAGTGGCGTAACTACCATGGGTTCAGACCGGGCGAACCCGGGGGCCCCCAACCCAAAGAGGGGCCCAAGGCAAGCTCAGACGGTAGAGCAAAAACAAATTGACAGGAAGACTCTGAGAAACGAAAATGCATGAACGCAACAACAAAATATATATTCTTTCTTGATATATTAAAATGTCGTTTTCTGACCGTCAAGGGGGGCATGCCTCCGGACCTTCTTAGAGGCATGTTTCCGGGGGGGCATGCCTCCGGACCTTCCTAGAATGCTCGTGCCTTCGGCGCGCGCTTGTGCCTTCGGCACTCGTACTAGGGGGAAAATTTTTGAACCGGGGGCCCCCTGATATAACGTTACGCCACTGAGTGAACTCCATAAATTTTTAATATCTGGAACGATAACATTCAGTCATTCAGGTGGGAAAAAAGTGAAGCCTAAATCCCAGTCCTTCACGCGGTCCGTACATCAGTTTCAGTCCCTCAAAAGTCAATTTCACGCGGTCCGTACGTCAGTTTTAGTCCCCCACTGCGAACCGTTACACGGACAGTATAAATGTGAATGCAATCACGAAAAACATCGCAAACTCAATGCATTACATTTTAGGAACAAACTATTTTTCTCCTAAAATTTAGTGCATTGAGTTAACTGTGACAAAGAAACGCTCGAGGAAAACTTCTCGAAATATGCCGATATATTGCGTCGTTCCTGGGTGCACAAGCAAGCAGTACGGAAAGAAAAATTGTCGCGAAAAAATATCTTTTCACAAGTAGGTAAATTACATGTAACTGTCTTTACCGTTGCCATTTTTCGCAAATTTTTGAAATGTTTTAGTTTGTAGAAATTAAATTGAAGCTGAAAAGTAAAAACGTGTGTCAATTAATAGTTCACGTGTTAATTCAATTAAATGTTTGTTTTGAATTTAAACAATGAAATTAAAATGAACCCGCCCCAACGCGCGCTTTTATTAAAACACAAACATGGCGGAGATATGAAGTGCGAGAAACTGAAGGGCTGAGTGACTATCCAGGAGCTGTGCTTAACATACTCGAACGGGATATATATTTTTTAAAAGGGCTTTTTCCAGGGTTGAATTGAATTTTGTAAATGTTTGTGTGGCAAGATTCACAGAGCGAAAGCGTTTGTACGCGAAGTTCAACTCGACGACGAGGAGGAAGTAGGATCTTGATTCTTGACTGATTGAGCTGACAAGTCTATGTCTAAATTTCAGTAGATGACTTGCATTGTTACGATTTCATGGCAGGCAAAAATGGAGGATGGAGGACTGCACTCTGAAGTGACAAAATGACAAATTAATAATGAACCGCGCGGGAGACTAAGCTTTAATTGACAACGAATATTATGGCGCGAGCATTTTTTTCGGCTTCACTTTTATTGAGTTCACTGCGTTCAACCGGACGAGTTGGGAACCGTACCAATGGCGTACTAATGGGGTCTTCAAAAAGACAACGCAAACAAAATTTGAACGGGCAGAAGCCCATGCAGACGCTATCAAGAGGTGATGAAAAACCATAGGAAAAACAAAAGCTTTGTTTTCAATTTTAGGGTCCATGATGTCAGTGGCCAACAACGTGTTCTCGTTGTCAGTCTCTGGCTAGCATGCCCTTGAACTTAACCGTACACCAGTATGCCCCGGCTCCATTTGTTCACAAAAGCAGACAAAATATCGACGACATTAATCATATTATATGGGCATGAATGAGCGGACACGATTCTGACTGCACGATCTGCAGTGTTGTACCCGTTTTAATAAAAATTCAATTAAAGGCTGTATGTTTATATGAACTATGAAGTATGCAAATAAATCAGTTCTATAAGTTAAGGTGGAATCAGGCCAGATCCGCAGGTGAAATTTAAGATATTTTAGCGAATAAACTCCACGGCAAAGTGTAAGTTCATTAATCCTAACAAGCGGAATCAACAAACGAAGGTAAGGCTAAATTATAACAGATTGTTACTGTAATAGACTATTTCAACGATTAAACATATGCATATGCACACCACGTTTTTGACAAAGATAAAACATATCAAAACAATCGCTCGAAGATTATGTATTATATACTATTTCGTCTGCGCATTATCGTACTACTAACTATACACTAACCAATGCCAGCCGACAGTAAAAATGGAAAACAAAACAATCCGAAGATTAGCGTCTTGAAATTCAAGATATCGACTTAGAACAAGATGAGAATGAGTTCGTGATGATTTCGATTTCATTGGAAAATCATCAGACATTAGACAAGCTAACTTTTGTTACAATATATGCAAGGTATTAGGCTATATACAAACTGGTGTAACATGACGTCAAAGTAGCCCACGTAGCCGTAGCGAAAGGTACAGTATACAACCTTGATTACGAAGGACAGATAAAGAGTTCGTCTGCTTTTGGTGCCAGTCAATTGGGTATACGTTCCATTAAGATAGCCCAATATGGTATAAGCCTTTGCGGTTATAGAATAAACGTGAAGTTCCCACGAGGGATTCAATTTGTTGAAATGTCCTCTCGGGCGTCTCTCGCTGTCAATACGGGTTCCTACGGTGCTCATAGAATAAGAATAACCTGCATGAAAAATAAATATAAACAATCAACGGTAATTAATAACTGGCCAATTAAAATTGCATAATTGACATGCTGTTAATGCATATGGGAACTCGCGAGACTGTAATTAATATAGAAAAAACAAAGTTGCTTCATGACCACATGTTGAAACATAATTTTTGAAGAATTATAAGATTATTCTATCAGCGTTGTTATGTAATGATTGTGAAAGAAGGCGGGAATAACATTTTCGCACCCCAATCGTGGGGACACCAACAAATTTTAGGATGAGATTCAGTGATTTCAAGGACACTGATTTCAACTATGGTAGCCAAATAATGCAAAATATACTTTTAAAGAAAGCGTTCGAACTTAGAAACTGGTATAGTCGTGATGAGTATTTGACAACTAGCCTACGACCAATACTGCAAAAGGTAGGGGTGTCTGATGAGGAACTTATGCAAAGCTAATGAACAGAAAAGCTTTCTTCCAGAAACGCCAAGGTGAAGTAAGTTGAGGGAGCAAAAGGTAAAAACACAAAAGCGACATACCCAGCAGCCAGAGAAAAGCTGCAGGACCTGTTGGTTGAAATGCATGAAATAATTCTGAACTAAGTTTTCTTAAAGGAAAAGTACAATCAAGTGTGTGTTCTATTCATGGTCAACAATGCTATTGAGGAAATTTTGAAAAATATACTAGATTCTTTATTGGCACAAGTTCAATGATCAGTTGCTCAATCAAATTTTAGAATATTCCGGCATGTTTAGCATTTTGTAAAGTTGGCAGGTCTTGAATTGAAAGATATATTTACTTTTTGGATCATTTTGGATATTTGAAGAATGAAGAGAATATTTTAAAAGGTAACTTTGGAAAATACGCACAGGTACAAGTTCACATTGTTTCTGGTCTAGCACATTAAACAAACGCGACATTCCGACGACTAAAGGCTCTTTTCCACTCGTCGCAAAAACCAACTCGCAAGCTCGCTGCAGTACTTTCATCCAATCACAATGCTCGACAGTTTATTTTAATTCCATGCAAGAACTCGCAGCGAGTTTGCAAGTTGGTTTTGCGATGAGTGGAAAAGAGCCTTAAGAGGGCGTGGCTGTCGTGACGCAGCCTTTGTCGCGAGCCAGGTAGTAACAAATATTAAAATAAGAACGTTACTCCTCTCACTAATCTACTCCATCAAACTACAACATTAATACGTGGTGATTGCGCGAGCCAAAACATTATTCGTATGTTAATAAACCTTGTTTCAGACGTAACATTTTTCATACGCCGAATCAAATGCAACTTACACAAGCAAAGACATAAGGTCATTTATACTGAATTTAACACATGAAAAGTGCAAAATCTAGAACGGGTAAACTTAACTATTCGATAGATCTAACGTTTCTATTTCACAATCACATCATCATTGTGGATGTTAACAAAGACTAAAGTCCATTCAAGAGTAAAGTTTTGACTCCTAGTCACCATAAGCTAACTAAGAGAAAAAACGTCATTTTTAACAAAATGTGCATTCCTAAGCTGCGCCGTTGTTCCACGTTGGAACGAATAGGAACAAGTTTACAGTTCAGAATTATTGTAAATATACCAATATCTACAGTTTGTACTTTTTCGCCAAAGGCAGTGCGAACATAACATTTTCGCCGTTCACCTCGTCATAGCCAGGAACAAATTTCACCATTATCCGCTGGACAGGCAAAAATGATGCTGGACCGAAACTATCAAATAGATTGGCACACCAAATCTCTGGGAATGGCTCACCAGAACCGAAAAGGAATCGCTCTGGGTGACGCTGAAACCAGTCGACTCTTGCAAAGCACAACGTGTACTTTTTGCCCTGGACAAAAATGGAATGCTTCACAAAGTGCATAATGACGCCGGGTCGAACATCTGTCGATTGCATGTCGACTTCCCCACTAAATCGAGCGGCCCACTTAGCGAGAACAAACGAGCACCTGTTGAGCCTGGAAAACCGTGAGCCAATTCAAGTGACGCATATTGATCGTAGGATCGCGGAATTGTTATATCTAATGCATCTGGAAAGAACAATCGATATAGCTGAGTGAGGTAAAGCAGATCATCATCGTCCAAGCAACGAATGACATGAGGTGGTCCAAAGGAAAGACAATCAACCGCATACCAAAGTTCATTTGCTACGTCAATTTCACCGTCGCTTAATTTAAGAAGATTTAATATCTTCGCGCAATCAATACCGAAATCTTGTGCCCTAGTGTTTTCTCGAACCTTGGCAATCAGTGGCTGCATTTGATCTTTGTAATCAGCGGGAAACTCCAGATCGTCCAGATCCTGGTCTCTGACGAACTTTCTCATCAACTGTAACTCAACGGATTTGTTATTGGTGTGGTATTTCCCCAAAATTCCGTTATATCGTTCAAAGCTAAAAAGCCAGAAGCTATAAACTGGTCCATAATCTAAAACACAATCCGCCAAATGGACGTGGAGGTGCATGTTTGGCGTCACACGTTCTTTGCCATAAATGTTTTCAAATTCTTTACAAAATTGTAAAAGATGATGATGCGCAACACCTACATCTGTTATCTTTATTAATGTGGTGCAAAGAAGATTACATGCGATGACAAAATGCGCCCAGCAACTGTAATCTCTTTTGGGAAGATGGCGAAACAAAGCAAACAACGAAAAAACGGTGACCCAATTCTTCCACTGTTCCGCAGTAAACCCCGAAAACATCTTTGCGATCTTAGTTGGAATACGTCCTAGTTCAGAGGGAACACGGCATGAATCTACTTTCTCTTGAACCTGTTGTAAGTCATTCGCACTTAAAGTCAAGAGTTCTAACCAAACATCAACCAAGTGTTTTGCTGTCCCCAAGAAGAGATTGTGCATGGGGTCAACTACAGTAAAACGAACACAGTCGAAGTATGGAAGTCTTAAGAGCTCAGAATACCGCGCACCGTATAAAGATTCAGTAGTACTTCTAGCTTCCTGTGTTGTCTGTGCTAGTATCTCTTCGATATGTCTCCGGTGTTCTATTATATTTCGTGAAGTAAAACTCTCAAAGCCCGAGTAGTCATTTGGAACACCCACTCCCCCAACTCCAAAAGCTTTGTTACATTTATTGCATCCCATCCTGGAATGATGACCGGTGAAACCACATACTTTTCTGCTAGCCGGAATATCGCAAGCAACGCATAATAGAGCAGCTCTAAAACGTTCAGGGATAATTTGTGAACCAGCGTGTCGAATCATCACCCCATCGTTCCACAGAATAAGAAGTTCATCCACAAGAGGTGAAATATATGTGTTTATATTTAGCTGGGGTTCACTTGGACCAGGAATAAGGCCAACAAGAATTACATTCTCTCTCTTAAAACGCTCATGCCTGGGAAGATTCATCAACACGAGGTATATCACTCCCATAGAATAAATTGTACGGTCGAACGGCTGCATCCAATCAACGTTTAACATCAGCGCATAATTTCGTGGAGCAGCTAAGAACGGCACACCTTCGTACGTTTGAAAATCTCGCCAAATCCGCCCATCGAAAACATCGCCCATTATTTGACCGACGGAACGCACTTCACGAGTGCGCCACAGTTCACAACGATCAACAAAGTTTGGCCGTTTCACCAACCTCTTGATACTTTCAATTACACTCTGATAGCAGTAAACTTTATGAGGGTATAATCGCTTCGTGTTGTCTTTCAAAGTTACCTCTTTAAGCAAGGTTTCCCCACAAGGGCGCCGTCTCCAATGCTGCCTGTGATTGGCAAATTTCACGAAACTACACTTTTTGGATTTGTTGCATGACCCTACAGTATAATAGCTATCTTCGAATGTGTATAAAGAGTGGCACTTTGGACATACAACGTATTTTATAAACTTGTCTTTCGTTAATCCAAGTTGTTTCTTGAAACAGTACAACGTGCCGGGGAAAGCAATAGCAAGGCCTGCAAACAAGTTACTGGACATACTAAACGATTCAAATAATCGTTTTAAACCAGAGAGTAAAAATTCCATCCCATTGTCAGATATACAAAAACACGTCCAGAAGTAAGCAAGTAGAATAACTAAACAACGAGTACATGCACTATTCAACGGATGATTAGGGCGAGAAGTGGATTGGGTTTGCACATCAACAGACGGTGGAGTTTCGTTGTGTTCAACAAAATCCTCATCAATCTCAGCACGTTGAGTATTATCCCACACCTCGTGATATAGCAGGCTCTCTTGTTCACGATTATAATTATTATTATCATTATTCAAAGACTCGCAAGAGTCGTATCGATTATCACAATCTGAATTAGTTTCCATCGGCCCCACGTCTTCATCACTACTTATTTCATTACTTTTTCCCCAAACATCGTTAACCGTATCATAAAATCTTTCCCTGTGGTAGCGAAACGTCCTAGGTGGTAAAGAAGTCTCGCAATGCGGACAGAACGTAGTATAATTAAGATCAGCTGAATCCGCCATGATGGTTATAAGTCAGTTACCATAGCAACAAAACAATTTGACCACTATACGAGGGATAGGAGGGGATAAGTAGACATACCTGATGTAAACGGAGGATACTGTTGCGCATCATGTGACTGTTTTTAACCAATAGTAGCACATACAGTAAAAATAGCGCTATAAGGCGGGAAAATATTTCAGATTTTCATTATTTTTTTTATCTCGGTCATTCTTGGTGCGTTTGGATTAAGATTTTTCGAAAAAAAGAAGTATGAACGAGATAGTACAAGACAATGAAATGGCCAGAAGGATTCTACAAAATCAGCGGACCATCCTGGAACTAAATACAAAAATACTGGCATTCCAGGAGACCATGAAAATAAATCAGTCAAATGACAAATCGAAAGAAGTTGTGCCAGCCATTGTCAAGGTAAGCCCAAAGAATTATATGAAATGTACAATGGCATCCCATCTAAACCAGTTGACCTGTATATATTATACATTCACTGTTAACATTTTGTTTCATGGTCTCATGTGTTGCATGCTTGTTCTTAAATAGGGTAGCTATGTTCTTTTTAGAATACATCTGTATGCTATCACTGTACATGAAAGATTGGGTGGTTTTAATAGTCAATGGGTGAAACAAAAATAAACAGTTTTTGGTAAAATTTAAACTGTCTAGTTGCATGATGTAATGTCTCAAAATTTTGAAATGGCTGAACATTTTGAAGAAACGATAAATTATTAAAATATTGAATTCAGAAAAGAAATTACTCAGTCATGTATGAGCTGTAAAAGGTTTCAATGACTTTCTATTTTTTTCGCTTTTTGTATATTTTGTAACAGTAAAACCATTGAAAACCAAAATGCAACATCAAACCATTGAAAACAAACTCAGTCTGGTTGATCGGTAACCAACATACAAGCTTATATACAATGTGTATTAACTCGGTACATGGCAGTACACTTTTTGATCAATTTTAAGAGTAAATTCTGACACTAATTCTCATTTCTTACCTGAAACAATCTGTGAATTATGATTATTTCATCTTTGTCTTCTTTAGTTGCAAAATATTGTAGAAAAAAGCTTTGAAAATTTAGATTAACTTCATGCTGACACATTGTTTATTTAAATTTTGTGTTTGAATTTCTACTCTCACATGCACGTCTGCTAGCTGACTTAATGTATCGAATTGCCATTTATAAAATCAGTGCAAAATTTAAAATAAAAAATAGAGGGGAGAGAAACTGTTGGCACGTGATGCAAATTAACCAATAGCATTTAAGAATTTGGAACATCGCTTCTCCAAATGTCGTAGCAAAACCAGGGGGGATTTCGGCTCATATCTTGGATATTTTATATTTTATAACTGTGCAAAATATTGATTGCATTGTGTCGTTATTCAGGGAAAAATGTTTGTTGGTGGTCTCAAGATGATGTAACATTATTTACATCAAAGGATATTGGAATCTACCAGATATTCTTAGTTTTTTACACTTACAAGTAGGCAGGGACAAGTAATTGCTTTATTTATATTTTGCAGACGGTTCTGCTCACATTCCCTTGTAAATTTATAAATCATATGCTGTTTCTACTTCAATACTCGAAAGTTGCCTCAATTCTATAAAATGAAACGAAATATGACACCAATATATCGAAACTTGACTCCATAGGCAAAGTTTGAGCCATTGAAATCTATTAATATCATTCGGCGTTACTCAAACTGAATCCTAGATTGGGCAATTCCATAGATGGCAGTGTGCCTAGCGTTACAGCTGCTGTGCCTAGCAACTTGCTACAGCATCTGTTGAAATATTTTACATATGATTTGCCAAGAGTTTCACTCCCATCTATTTATTATTTTAAATTTCGTGCTGATTTTACAAACAACAATTTGATACAGTAGGTCAACTGATTTCACAAACGGCAATTCGATACTGACGATACAGTAAGTCAGCGGACGCCCATGTGAGAGTAGAAATTTAACAAACACAAAATTGAAATAAACAATATTTTGCAACTAAAGAAGACAAAGATGAAATAATTCGCAGATTGTTTCAGGTAAGAAATGAGAATTAGTGTCATAATTTACTTTTAAATTTATCAAAAGGCGCACAGCCGTGCACCCTTGTATAATTGTTAAATGTCTTACCTTTGCAGAAAAGTCCAAAGAATTCGCTATAATCCAGATCATCCAACATAATCGCATTATAATGTATATTAAATACAAATGAGTAAATTTCTTGAGCATCATGTCTCCTAAAGAGTGGAAAAAGCATATACAGTATCGATACTTAATTTAAGGGATGTGCTATGCAATGATTTATATATGACTCAATTTAACCCATTAACTGGCAGTACCCTACCACTGACAAGCAAAATGATCTAGCTTTATACAGAGTAAAATACTAAAACTAAGGCGCATCTGGATGCATTGCAAGCTGAGTTAACCGGAAAATATTGGCGGTGCCACTTCCATTTACCTCTTAAGCATATGCAACTGCAATGGAGGAAATTTTGGTGGGGTGGGGAGAACTGCCTCCCCTCACCTTTCCAGAAAATTGGCCATTTGTCAGAAATTTTGATCTAAAAAGGGCTAAAAATGGCCTATAATTTTGAGTGTAAATGGGGGGTATGTCGGAAATTTGAGGGTTTTGTCAGAAATTTAGGAGGCTTTGCCCCCCTAACCGAAAAAAGTTAATTTCTGCCACTATGCAACTAATTTCAATACCAATTTGTTTAATGTATGAACCAGAGGACAGTCAGAGCAGTTGTACGAAGCCATCCACAACAATGGAATACAGCATTCAGGTAATTAAAACAAATGATATAATGCATCAGTCAATTTCAGCTGCAACCATCCCCCCCCCGCCGGACAGTGCGGGCATTTGCAAGCTAACTTCTCCCCAGGCCCGGGCATTTGCAGGCGCGCATTCACCCGGGGCCGGGTATTTGTCAACATCAAGTAATGAATTCCCGGGAATTTGTCCTTAACGGAGAAAAAATGGCAACCACGTTTTGCTAAAAATTCTAGGGAACAAGTTCTATTGTGTAACGCAACGTACTTGCTTAAGCTCTCTAACTATAGAAATAGCATTAACCTTTGTTGCATTCCTGTCTTGTATAATATGTGTATAAAAGTTAGTTTTATATTACCATTGGTTTTCAAAAGTAAAACTTAGAATGTTTGAGAATTCTTCGTTACATGACTCACATTATTTTTCTTAGTTTAATGCTGTTTTACAACAAAAAATATTCAGTAAAGGCCAAGTATCTAAAATAAACGGTAGACAGCGAGTAGCATGTGTGTCATAGCCTTTGTTTTCATCTGAACACGATGGTTTTCTTTCTTTTATCAAAAAATCCAAAAAGTACAAGAAACTGAGGTAATAATTGGTAACACGCATATGATTTAGTACAGTGTCAAAGCATATTTGACGTTTCCAGCATAAAATCTTGACTGATTTGTCAGCACGGAAGTGGGACATTTGTTTTACTCTTTTGCCCCGGGGTGAGGCATTGTTCCTTCTTTTATGCCTTAACCCTGCGCATTTGCACAAAATTTTTTAAAATTTACCAATGCCCGGGAGTTGGCCCGGGGGGGGGGGGTGGTCGCAGCTGGACTGATACATAAGTGCTAGAAGTGCAAATAATCATCATAAGTCGGTAAACACCTACCATATTCAAGCCAATCACCCTATACATGTATGGGCTGTAAGGGCTTAGGGGGAATAAATCCGCTTATATAATTAATGCTATACAGCCTTATATTATAATTGTTAAGGAGTCGACGTCGACGACGTTGTACTAGCTTTTTACTAGCTGTAATAGTCTCTTCTAGTTAAGTTATATCTATCATTAATATATTACATTATTCAAAATACACATTTGCAAACATAACTACAATTGCAAAGCTAGTCATTTTTGAAAGTAAAGGTGAAGTAAAAGTGGTTTTTGTTTTTATTTCCTATCACGCAAACATTCTGCAAAGCTCGTTTCTACCAAGCGTGCAAAGTTATTCGTAAAGTTCGCAAATTTGGTCTTTGCAATAAATTTGCTAACGAGCAAATCTATTGAAAGTCGATTTTTGTTAGCTACTACATTTCATTGCGTAAAGTCATTTGTAAAGATGGTTTTTACAAACAAATTTGCTAACGAGCAAATTTAGGTAAATGTGACTTTTCCAACAGTTTAACGTCACATTTACAAATTGTGTTGAGATGTAAAGAAAAAAATGGAAACACTGTAAAGATGTTGCCATTGATCATATTTCCTAGTGTGCAAAATTGAGCAAATTCGGTAAATTTCATCTACACAATACCTTTGCTATTTATTTTACGCGTGCGTAAATGTATATTTTCGTCCCGTGATAACAAATGTGTGAGGTCAAATAATCTTAGCTAAATCCATTATTTAGCTATTAAAGCTTAACTTGACTTAAATTATCAAAAGTTTAATTGCTTTTTTACAACTCCTTTATACGTACAGTAGAGTAAGAAAACTAGGTCTGACTTGTTTGACTGTAATGTTTGAGATGTCTCATCCTACGATTCTTCATTATCGTATGTTTATAACTTTGGGAGTTTTGTGCCGTATAAGCCCCTCTCTCTGTTACATATACACGTACTACAATACATGGAAAGATGCGCCAAAATCTTACTTGCAAACGTATAGGTATTCGCTTACAATAATAGTTAAATATTTTTTTATAAATTAATGCATTTGTTGACTTCGGAATTTGCTGCATGCTATATAAACCCTTTTCTATAGGCTTTTAAACTGATACGCGTATGACAAAAAGTTACTAGGTTTATTTACGCACGTAAAAATCTCACATCTTGTTCACAAGTTGTTGGCTTAACAAGCTCGTACTACAGCAAGCCTGTCGACAACGTGTAACAAGCTTGTCATTTTATCAAACGTTGCGTCATATTTTATAGCAAAGTAGAATTAATATAGTAGAGCTATTGAATAGATTTATAAAAGTGTCGCTTATCACATTACGGTTTCTTGTTTACTAACACGCAAATATCATGCGGCAAACCCGTAGGGTTTGTATTGGTGACACGTTTGTTGATCTGAGTTTATACTTTGCCTCAACACCTCATTCTCTTTATATTCATAAAATAAATTCATATCAGTTGTTTATGTTATACAGTTTATTAGAGAAAATAGTAATTTAGTAAACAAATTAATCAATATAGGAACAAGTCCGTTTTCCGCATAATAACAGTTGTATCGGAAACCGTCGGAACACGACGCAGTGGTTTTTCTGTTTGATGTGTGATTACGCACGAACCGCAACCGCAAACCGCACGCACGTCACCCGCTAACCGCACGCACGCAACCGGTAACCGCACGCACAGCATCCGCTAACCACACGCACCGCACCCGCTAACCGGACGAACCGCAACCGAACCGCAGTGTTAACTTACTTCTAGGCAGTACTGTATTATTGTGGTGTGACGAAAACGTAGTAGTTGCTGGGTCTATTGTTGCTCGCAGGCAACAAGGATATAACATTAAAATATGATACAAATATTCATGGCACGGCAGACGTATTTTGGGCTAAATATATGAATAATACTGAAAACAAAAACATACGATTCTTCGTCTGATATTCATTCAATAATCAGCCATAATTGTGTATTCATAACTTGCTCCAAGAAAAAGTTTATTGAAGCGAAAATTAGGCAATTTGTCTCAGAACATTGTCTTGATAGCCATTTTCCTTAAAAGCGCCTCGATACGAGGTTGGGGGGTGTCACAAACTTGCACTCCCCCGGTCACCCAAGTCATCCGCACAAAACGCATGAAATTTTCTTGTCAATCTTGTATGCATCTTTGTAGAATACTTGCGCATTTTGAGTTACGTACTAATTGTGTTTTAACCAGATCAATATTAACGCATCAAGGAAACGGTATGATAAATGCAATACGAACGTACAAATCATGCTGATATTCGTCACGCACTATGTAAAATATTCGACATACTTCAGTCTATATGAGAGTATTATATTTCCAACAACAAACATTATGCTCCTTCAAGACTTGAAGATCGTAAAGCGCATCGCTCTAAAACATCTATACTCTGCAATACTTTGAGCGAACCATACGTGGGTATATATTTGTATTTGTGGGAAACTAAAGAGAAACTAGAAATCAGTGTTGAATGATAATTCAGACATAAACGCGCAATAGCGAACTCTATTTATTAGAGTTCAAGGGTCAGCTGTCACATATTCTTGATAATTATTACACTGTAAACAGTCATCTTTTTATAAAAAAACCGAGGACGTTAGTTCTCTCTACATCTTGCAATATTTTAAGATGATCCTATAGCTCCTCATTATTATACTTCGATCCACCCAAACGCTTGAACAGACTCGACTTTAAATAAAATATTCGACGACAAGGCAACCTGGTAGAAGACAAGGTCACAGAATACAATGTGCCAGCAAAACATGCGCAGTTGAGCATCTGCTTCTCAGGCGTTTGCCTGATGACTGCCCCCCGTTCCCCCCCGGTTTGCTAACAGAACAAGTTTCAAACTGAGATCTCGTTGACTCTACATAACTCGACAAAGGGGACTGGCACGGGCAAGAATAGTATGCTGCCTCGCTGGCGCTCGGCAGCAATTATCACAGAAATATCCGTTGTCAAGCTTGTACGTCTTGCACGCAAGCGTTTCCCATACAATTTTTTTACTTCTGTATTTGAATAACAATTATCTATGATCATATTATTGTGGTGTGACGAAAATGTAGTAGTTGCTGGGTCTATTGTTGCTCGCAGGCAACAAGGAATATAACATTAAAATATGATACAAATATTCATGGCACGGCAGACGTATTTTGGGCTAAATATATGAATAATACTGAAAACAAAAACATACGATTGTTCGCCTGATATTCATTCAATAATCAGCCATAATTGTGTATTCATAACTTGCTCCAAGAAAAAGTTTATTGAAGCGAAAATTAGGCAATTTGTCTCAGAACATTGTCTTGATAGCCATTTTATTTATTTATCTGCCCGTTGCATAAATCCTCCACAATATGCGCATAAATATATATGTAAATACACTAGTCAGTTGCCAGACGAAATTGCCTATTGTTGAATATTACTCCTTCATGGCAACTGTGGCATCACCATGAGCAGATAGATGTACGCTTAGCGTACCTATTTTTCATCCTGTGAGGACACCAAGATCAACTCAACCCCGTGATAGTAAGTTTTAGCATATAGTTTTATGGGTAACCCGAAGAGTTGATTTTGCTATCTCGTGGGATATTGGAACCTTTGGATAAGAGGGTGTTCGTTATATTTAAACAATAATTAATTGAAAGGTACCTCGCTGTGCTGCATGATATGTCCCTTGGTACAAAGGAGAGTAAGACCTAAACGTTGATATATTTCCAGTCGAGTTCAGCTCACTTTTCAACGCGCGGACAGGCTAGCAAGTTTAGCTCGCGTATTTGATAATTAAAGCAATAGCAATACATAATTCAATGCATGGAATATTATAATATTACAATAAACGTTTAACAGTACAACATTGTTTGTAAAGAGTGATAGATACGTATGTATACTGACTTCTTTATGAATATAATTATTTACAGATTCCATCTCAGAGACGTCACAACCTGTAATGACACCAAGATCAACTCAGCCACGTGATAGTAAGTTTAACTCTGGTTAGTAATATTGCTGGTTTTAGTATATGCTGGGTAAAGAATAATTTGCAGATAGATACAATCATAGAGACCAAATATAGTGGGGCTCAAAAGTTTTGTAATTCAGTAGATTGAATTTGATTGCAATATGTTGCAACATTTTGGTGTTCATCATACCTTGACTTAAACTGGCTGGATGGAGTTTTACAGTTCTTCACAATTTAACATTCATTGTGGCAAACGTTGTATTCACAAAGTACAAAACCAAGCATGTTATTTCAAAAGTGGCTTGGAAAAGTTGCTTATTCCTTTACGATGATTTTATGTTATTGAGTAATTCACAGCACTATCACATCTTCTTTAGCCCGAAAAGATTGCTCCTAAATTCACCTGAGCAATACTGGGTTTCCAGATAATGAGTTAATCTCACTACTGCTAATAAGATATGGTCTTTATCAATGTATTGTGGTGATCAATTATTAACTTTCATCTCATAATGTTTTTTTCACATATTTTTTAAGACTTCCAGACGTCCGTTCTCCTGAAATTGGATACAATTATTGGGTCTGCTAATGCTAATGCTGAGGCAACTAGTAACAGCTACACGAGGTGTTGGCGGCACAGATATGTTGGAGGACATTCTACCGGAGCCAATCGATGGAGTGGCGGCATTCAATGCGAGCAGATTTCCGACGATGATTTTAGGAAGAAAATGGTAACTTACGGTGTGTGCCCTCTTTTTAAAGTCTCAGAGAATTTCTGTGTTAACTAAAGTAATATGTTTTTCTAGATTAACTTTTGTACAGCATCGTGTGGCAGCGATGCAGGTGACAGTGCTAGACGCGTTTTCGCAAAAATCGCTACAAATAGCCTATGGTCGCAGTACAGTCTGAAAGGAAGGAGAGGAAAGATCTTATTTAAAGACACAGCAATCTGCCGAGTTTTAAAAAGTACGTACTTTTGTGTTATCAAAATTGTGACAACGCGACTGCCATTTACTGATATATAATTTATGTGATTTCTATCGGCACAGATTCTTAAATGTCCTAAGAATCTATTGAAATTGTTTTGTATGATTTGCTTATCTGCAAGTTAAGTCATACAATTCACAATATTTTTACATTTTATGCCCAAGAGTGATGGGTTTACTGTACGTATCCCTTCTATCATTGGCCAATAGGATTGCAGGAGGGTGCCATTTTCGATATCAAATCCAAATTTTGGATTTAACGCAAGGCGTACAAAAAATATTGAGCTTTCGGAGCCATGACCGGGATGGGAGTCCTCAGCTATTCATGCACTCGGTTGACGGTCACACCTTGCTTCGTGGCGAGCCCCCGCTCACTAACCCCCGCTCACCAACCGCCCACCTCCACGCCTCTTTAACATGGTTAAATATATATATTTTCCCTAATCAAAATATGTTAACTTATTTTAGAAGCGTGTCCAAGGTACCACAGGAATTGGACGAAAATTGAAATCGAGGGACATATTGGTGAATACCTCAAACATACACCCCATAAACCCGAAGGATCCCGATATAAAGTATATGCAACAACTTAAATAGTTCACTGTAGCTTAGGAATACATTTGAAATCTTGAGCCATAAGGTATAAATAAAGAAGATCACTATGGTAACGGCAACTGGATTTAAGATCTTAATCAGCATAGAATTTCGTCAACTTTAAACGCAGACTTCTTAGACTTAGCTTTACCACGGAGTCATTCAATGGACATTGTCGAATTACGTCAATTAATTAAGAGTAAATTAGAATAATAGTGTATTTAACTTTGGGCTGGTTTAATATGGAGTTAAAAGATCAAGTAAGATGAATATTTGTCTTTTAGATTTATTTTCCTTAATTTTTCGTGCATTGCTACACTGTTATTTTCAGGGAGTTATTTTAACTCCCCTATTACTCCTTGTTGGTGGAGTTAAAATTTTAACCCCATATTTCGAGTTATAATAACTCCTTTATTGGGGTTACGCTTATTGGCAAGCTAATTAGCATGCACGATTAACTCTCTTTGCTAGAGTTAGTAAAATTTAACTCCATTTTTGGAGTTATTTGTTGTTGGAAGAAAGCAAAATGGCGTCGTATTTTTGGTGACTTTGACAATTTCAACTCGCTCGGATTGCGTTCTTTTGCCTTGTACACAAGAATAGAACGTGCCTAGTTGCACAAAAAGTAGAAAGGGACTGCAGTATTATGTTTAGGTAAGGGAATAGTCTTTACTTGTTGTTTTATTTTCAATATTCAGTGGAGAGGAGTTAGTGTTTTTTTGTCAAACCAATAATGCAGTGTACGACAATTTATTATACTTTATATCGATGTACTGTGCCGTATTGAATTTACTGCGTGAATAACTAGATATTTTTTTTATAAACTAGACTGTACCTTATAATTGTCATATACAATGCAATTCAAGCTAAGGACGCTAAGATATAAAAGGCAAGACAAGACAAAAAAAAACAAGACAAGGCATTAAGATTTTAATACAGTTTAGCACTGTACAGTACAGCATTGCACAGCACAGTACACTACAACACAGTATGCCAGTGTACAGCAAAGAGCAGTACAGCACAGCCTATCACAGTTACAGCACACTATGTACAGCACAGGTCAGTAAAATATTGTAGGACACCACACACTACAGAAAAGCACAACATAACACAGTGCGGCACAGCACATTAACTCAGAGTACCAGATACTACTGTATAATGTAGCATCACAGGTCAGTAAAATATGCTAGGCCACCACACAATACAGAAAAGCACAACATAACACAGTGCGGCACAGCACATTAACTCAGAGTACCATGCAGATACTATTGTATAATGTAGCATCACAGGTCAGTAAAATATGGTAGGACACCACACACTACAGAAAAGCACAACATAATACAGTGCGGCACAGCACATTAACTCAGAGTACCAGATACTATTGTATAATGTAGCATCACAGGTCAGTAAAATATGCTAGGACACCACACAATACAGAAAAGCACAACATAACACAGTGCGGCACAGTACATTAACTCAGAGTACCAGATACTATTGTATAAAGTAGCATGACGATAAAATATGGTAGGACACCACACAATACAATACAGAAAAGCACAACATGACACAGTGCGGCACAGCACATTAACTCAGAGTACCAGATACTATTGTATAATGTAGCATCACAGGTCGATAAAATATGGTAGGACACCACACACTACAGAAAAGCACAACATGACACAGTGCGGCGCAGCACATTAACTCAGAGTACCAGATACTATTGTATAACGTAGCATCACAGGTCAGTAAAATATGCTAGGACACCACACAATACACAAAAGCACAACATAACACAGTGCGGCACAGCACATGCAGTATATTGGGATAGTTAACTCGGATTTGTTCCCCCAAAGCAGTAAAGGGCTGTTTATATGTATGCCAGGCTGGCTCGCTTAGCAAGATCTGCTAATTTATTTATAGTAAAAATTACTGTGTGTTTATATGGACAAGTCGGCTCTTGCTTACCAGGATAAAAATTTCCCCATATAAACACTCGCTAACCGGGCCTGCCCAGTTGCCGAGATGAAAGTTCAAAGAGACGCTGCCACCAAAGGTCAAAACAACAAAATTATCCCACTTACTGGGATGGAATTTTCTCATATAAACACAACACAAAACACAACACAAATTCATCCCGCTTACCGGGCAGGTCCGGTTAGTGAGTCATCCTGGTTTCCATATAAACAGCCCATAAAACAAGTTTTATGTATAAACGCAAGTTTTATTAAGCTTACATCAAGTGGCATTCAGTGCCGTGGAGCCCATTAAATTTTATATGATCACAGCATAACTTCAGTTCAATTACTTTCAACAACTAGCTTGCTTTGTATGTTGAACTTAGAGTGTTAGAACTTTTTAAATACCCGACATGAAATATACAAATGTTTTCATTCATTTATTGTTTACATTTGGCAAGAAAATGCCGAGGGGATAATTCTCCGGTAGTTATATTGAGCAAACTATCCAATTACAATTCAGAAATGAATAGGAGTCTATTTCCCCGATCGAAATAATTCTTTTCCCGCTCTTTTTTTCAATTTTTCGTTCCGATTTTGTACTGCAGCTTTTAACATAAAGTTTTCTTGAAAAAACTCGGTTATTTTTGTAGAAATATGCTAGAAGAGTGATATTGTAAGGACTTAGGAGATGTATATGAAGGTAAACTTGTTTCTTATATGAGCTTTTGTGTAATATTTATGCAATTTTTAGTTCATTTTTCCCACGAAGCTAGTGGTTTCGTGTTCAAAAAAGCTGAATAGATTTTGGCAGCGAAGACTGCCAATATTTGAAATATTTTGTCAAGATACAAATGGTCTGCATTTATTTTAAGATTAAAATGGACCTTCGAATAGTATTTCTTGATGTGCCGGACGAAAAAAGCTACCTTTGTTGAGTATAAATACAATATTTTATATAGGTATATTATATATTCGTCACTGCCACTGATTTCTTTTCCCTGCATTTTTCAGGAAAGGTGCAGAACTGGTGATGCCTGAACTTGATAAAAGGTATGAAAATTGAGAGTTAATATGGATTTTCAGTCATGCATACACTTAGTTGGTGTTATTAATAATTTTAGGACCCAAAGCCAAAGGTAGATTATACAGCCTTGTCAGGCTTCTCTATGCTTTTGTAAGTCTAACATTGCCAAGCTATTGCTATGACTGTTTAATAAGATCCCTGTTTAATTCGAGCTACAACAAGGTTCTTGGTGTTAATTATATCTACATCTTTAATTGTAGATTGGTACTAACACACTAAAACACTTGATGTGTAGAAAAGAATCACAGCCTGTACATATTCATTCATATAACTGGAGACTGGGATTTTGATTTGGCTTGATGTAGATAAATATCATGCTGTATATGGGTTCATTAAGCAACTCTCTTGAACAATCCAAAGGATGCTTATATATATGGAGAGAGGATCACCATCGACAGATTTGTACTGGACAAGGCACATTGCCAGTAATGATTTAATAGATAGATAGAAAACTTTATTTATACACGCTGACCTCGTCAACCGAAGCTGATTTCTACGAGGGGCGTGTGCAAAAAATAAAAAATGTTACAATTTAGAGCTATTTACAAAAATACTTATGTTTTAAAAGATGGAATATTTAAATTATTTACATAATAATAACGTTGTTAGACTATTTACAGGTAATCAATTTACTTTGTACTCATTTATGTGAGCAGCGATTTTATTTTGAAAGGAAGAAAGAGATCTGCTCTCCCTAATTGCTTTGGGAATGGAATTCCAAAGGTGTGCTCCGTCATACATAAAACTATTTTTCATATTGTTAGCACGTGGTTTTGGTAAACTAAGACCACTTGAAATGTCCCGAAGGTTGTAGTTGATTTTCTCATTTTTGTATGAAAAAAGATTAGTGAGTGATTTGGGACCCATATTATTTAATAGTTTATACATCATTTTTGTTTTAGCTTTCTTCCTTTCTGTTTCGAGTGGCTCCCAACCCAATGCATGTAAAGCAGTAGAATGATTTACGTCATTGCTCATGTTCATTATAATCCTAGCAGCTCTATTTTACAGTTTTTGGAGTCGTTTTAATTGTGTTGCACCAAATAATGTTGCAACAATAGCGTTATATATCGAAATGAGTGTATCTTTGTCAACAAAAGGCTTGACTGACACGACGGAGAGGAGAGATTCCTGCTGTTATTTTTTTGCAAATATTATTAGCATTACTTTTCCAAGATATATACTGGTCAACAATTACTCCAAGAGCTTTACATTCGTAAACTTGTTTAATTTGTTTATTTTCAATGAAAACATTCGGATGAGAATCAGAAACATTTTTTATCATTGGTTTTGAACCTATTAACATAAACTCAGTCTTAGCTACATTAATACAAAGTTTATTGGCGATTAACCATTTTCTGAGGTTTTCTAAATCAGAATTTACTGCAGCCTCAAGGTCAGTTATAGAATCTCCTGAAGCTGTCAGATTTGTGTCGTCAGCAAATAACCGAGATTTTGTTTTATTTAAACATTGAGCTAAATCATTAATATATAACAGAAAGAATAGTGGCCCTAAAATAGAGCCTTGTGGTACGCCACATTTAATCAGTCGCTCTGATGAAAAGGAATTTTTTATTTGACATTTCTGATTTCGGTTTGTGAGATAAGATTTGAGCAAAGTTTGAGCTTGTCCTTTTATTCCATAGAGCTCTAACTTCCTCAATAGAATTTGATGATCAACAGTATCAAATGCTTTTTTCAAATCAATTAAAACTACTAGGTTAAACATTTTTCTGTCTAAATTCACATACCAATCATTGGTACAGTCCAGTAATGCAGTAGCTGTGGAGTGAAATTTTCGAAAACCAAATTGAGAATCACTAAGAAGTTAAAATTTTGTTAAGTAGTTGTACAGTTGATCATATAGAATTCGTTCCATAATTTTGCTAATGGCCGGTAGAACCGAAATTGGTCTGTAGTTTCCTGGAATATTTCGTTGGCCATTTTTATACGGGGGTAATACTCTAGCTACTTTCCATTCATCAGGAAAAGAAGATAGAGTAATAGCCTGGTTAAAAATAAGCGTCAGTGAGTCTGAAATGGCAGGTGCTGCTATTTTAATAATTTTACAAGAAATCTTGTCAATGCCAGTAGCTTTATTGCTAGAAAGCCCATGCAAAAGACGATAGACATTACTGACAGTAACAGGCTGGAATGCAGCAAATGCCGATTTAGCATTTTTAATATACGTTTCAAAATTATAATTTGAAGTATCAATTTTTCTAGCTAAATCAGGGCCAATATTTGAAAAATAATCATTAAAGCCTTCTGCAATATCTTTTGGACTTGTCAAATTTTTTCCACCTAGATTAATCTCATTTACCACTGTTGGTTTGTTTTGTCTACCTAGTAGGTTGTTTATACTTTTCCAAGCTTTTTTGGTATTGAATTTTTGACCAGCTATGTTCGAGGAATAATAATCGTTTTTGGCATTCCTTAGTTCTATATTTACTTTATTTCTAGTCGTTTTATAATTTGACCAATCATTTTCTAGTTTTGTTAAAATGGCTTTTCGTTTTAACTTGTCTCTTGTATTTATAAGTTTCTTTATGTCGCTTGTAATCCAAGGTACTTTTTTTTATCTGATTTTTTTGCTTTGAAGTGGTGCATGCTTATCTAGGACTTCTAAGAATATTTCTTTCCAAATTTCCCACATATCATTTGGGTCATCTGCAAAAAAATACACTTTTTCCCATTGCTGTTTTAGCAGTTCTGAAACAAATTTTTCCTGAATGAAACAAATGAATGTACATCACATGTTAAGGTGGCTCCCTACAGTTATTTTAGCTTTATAATAAATCGTTTTTAAACGAGTATTATCGCAGATGACGAAGTTTTTTATACTCGAGGGTAATATTCACCATCTATGGAATATTTAAAACCCGGTTCAGGTAGTGTCATCGTTGCCATGGTAACAAGACGTAAGCCTGAAATGTGGTTACTATGCGCATAAAATTGTCCGTATCTAAAAAACAAAGTCGGTGACCCATCTTTTTTATTTCATATAAGTTTTAAGCATAATGTTCTGAAACTATTATGAAAGTTTAATCAAAATCGCTAGTGTGCAATTTTTTTAAACTCGAAAATTTTATATAAAGATTTCTACACTGGCGATTTTTTTTAAAATTGAAATATATAAAATTTACCAAAATTAAAATTTATGGTCAAAATTTGAAGGTAGGTTACCGATAAAACTAAAGAGTAAGACGCATATAAAGGTGAAAAATTGGGTCAATTCCTTGGTCAATTCCCTACATAAAAACGCCGCTGACTAGTTAATAATAGTTCGCGGGCGCAAGTTGTGCTTTCATCGTGCAAAAACGAGTGGCAAATGTTGTTTTTATCTTTTGATTCTGACGTTTATTCAATATATTTGAGAGCCATGGACAATCAAGAAATACTGTGAAGGGTTAGATCGATTTAAGTCGAATTGAATCCTGCCATTTACTCAGTTCACGAGCTTCAACAGCCGTACAGCTGGACATATCTTTGCCTAGTTTTGTAATTTTGCTGAAGATGAACAAGTCGGTATTTTGCTATAGAACTGTGATATTTTTACCGTTTAACTTGTAAAAAACATGCAAGTATCACTAAACGACTTTTATAACCTTGAACAGTCTTTATACAATAGTTAATAAATGTTTAATAAACTCTTATTAGTGAACATTATATCTAAAATGTTTTTGAAAAATTCACTTTTATATTGCTGTCAAGCTTTTTTTATCCAAGCGATATTTGTATCATAGTTAAAATCACTCATTGGTGTTACTGATGCTTTGTCACATAAAACTAAGGATTATTCAAAGTTTTTTCATTACAAATCTTTCAGAATGGAAGAAATTATTTTGAAAAACCTGGCGAAATATCTTTGTTTTGTTTTGATCGTCGAATTTGCGTGGGAAAGTAAGTCCACGTACTTGCCACGCGTTTTTGACTCTCGTCCCGCGATCATCTCATGCATTACTGTAGGGAGCCACCTTAACATGTTATGTTGATTTGTTATTATTTGCATTCAGTCAAAACTACAAAAGCCTTACTTAGGAGTACTAACCCAATAATAACAACCTTAGCTCTACTAGGGCTTAGTGGCTAGTACTTCAGAGGTTGAACCCTTAGGTCTGTTTCCAAGGTGGGTGTCAGGACTTTAACTGAGAAAGTTATAACAACTATACTTGCATTAGCATATATTTTTTTCAATTTGTAAACAATAAAGCTAGTCAGAGGACACTGCATGATGTAAGCTGCAATTAATACACCAATTAATACACCCTAATTTGTCCTACTTTGTTATTTTATTCTGTCTCAAACCAGAAGCTTTACTTGTTAAGAGGAAAGTGCTGGGTATTAACCAGCTAATGTTGGATGTAATCAATTCAATCGATCAAATTAAACTTGGATACTTTGTGTCACTGAATTGGAATCAAGATTCACAATACACATTAATTTGTAGAACCATATTATAATATTACATGGCGAGAACATATTCCATGGAAAACTGACTTGACTAGTGAAGCGAGTTGAAGTGTTAAATAGCTGTCAATTGAGAGCCTTTTGTATTCTCAATGCTTAGCCATTTTGCCAAGTAAGTGACATTAAGTCATTAATGGATTAATAATCATAGCGCGCTGGGAAGACATAATTATCATCGTCTTTTTAACTTTTTCTACACAGACAGTTGTTTAATGTTATAAAAGCTAAATCATAAATGATATTTTCAAATGTTTTAGTTTTTATAACATTAAAATGTGTAGAAACAGTTAAAAAGACGAGGGTACGTCTTCGAAGAGCGCTATAGTTTAACTCCAGAAACGGAGTTAAAAATTTTTAACCCCCAAAATGAGGGTTAAATTTAACCCCAAAAGTGGAGTTAAATTTTAACCCCAGAAATGGAGTTATTTGTATTAACTCCGAAATGAGAGTTATAGTAACTCCAAAAGTGGAGTTAAATTTTAACCCCAGAAATGGAGTTATTTGTAACTCCAAAAAACGGATTATTTTGAACCTTTTTTGCTAACCCCCGTTTTTGGAGTTAAAATAACTCCCTGAAAATAACAGTGTATTTACAAATGTCGGTTTATCTGCCAATGGCAATGCAAAAGTCCCTATTCATCATGAAACATTTAAATTCTAGGTTAATGCGTTCTATATTGCGTATTTATGTGTGTATATGACATGTAAATTGTTTACACTTTTAGAACACGGCAGATGAACCAGGCGAAAATGAAACGGGCAAAGACAAAGACCCATCGATTTAATCATTATTGCTGCCGTAGGCAGCCTCCTATTCTTAATACGCTAGCATTTCGCCAGAGTTCACTCGACCCAGTCTTTCGCGCACTTATGTACATTCAAAATCTCGATTTGTTTTGGATGGATGTCTGTGCAATTCGGAAATTTTCGTCAGCCCCAGCATTTGACGATTCTTTGTTTTTCGATTCGACTTGAGCTAAAGCCTAAAGGTAAAGTATTTTAAAATTGTTTTTTTATTTCTTGACATTTGTTTCTTAATTTTGTGATTTGTAATATTAAAAACATCGCTATTCAAGCTGCTCAGACCAATATTTTAATTATAGTCGAAGTCATGGGTTAGTCATGCAAATATATTTATATCATATCTTTTCATTTCAGAGAATCAACATTTTCATACCAAATAGCAATTTATACATTTTACTGCTTCTACGACTCCTTTGTACACATGCGCAGACCGGACTATTCCCTATCTTTAAGCATACTTTTTTTAAACAAATTGGTAAAATGGTGTTTGCCCCATGTATATTAAAAGGTAATCCAAGAGCTATTTGGATTCCAGATACCTCTCTGGATTGCACTCCTTAATAGATTCAGGATTCACTAGGGGGGGGGTCATTGAAATTTCAAAGTATCCATTGGTGGGTTTTTGAAATAGCCCCAACAGGACCCCCATATAAAATATGAACTTTTTTGAAGACATCTTCATCCCCCCACCCTCCCTTCAGCATAATAAATGAACTTTCTCTTATTGCAAGAAACTCAGATGCTGGGGGGGGGGTCAATGGCTCAATGCTGTGAATTGCATATGGTATACAGTCTTGAAAAGTTGTAAATGTATAATTATCTCAGAATTTGATGGAATAAATACGATGTCTACTGTACTTTAACGAAATAGTCTACAAAGTGTGGTTTCTACAGCTAAAGGTTATGCAAATGGTGTTCATGGAATTGCTTGATTTCCTAAAACGAATTTTATTCCTAATGAGGACTGTCAATGAAGAGATCTGTAGAATGATGTTAATCAATGCAACCAAAAACAAACAGTTGTTATGTAACCTTCTGGTCTTTATTCAGACACCTCAATTTCAATCTGAATTTTTTACTGCAAAACAAAGACTGAGATTTGTCGCTTGTTTACTAACTATTGTGCAAAACATTAGTGCACTATCAAATGTGTTATATTTACTATAACATTGAATATTGTCTATATGGCTAGAAGTGAAAGCCTTGCCAATTATTACAAATAAGTGACAGTTAGTTGTAATATTTAAATTAACTGTAATTACAATTATTTTATATACTTTAAAATACTACTGTAGTTATATCATTCATTTTTCTAATCTTGTGGGTTAAATTAGTCTGATGCCTCCTCTCTCCTCTGCAGAGACTTTTTAGCGAGCACCACGATGTAGCAAAGCGAGATATTGAAAGATTGGGAGAGGAAGGCACGCTTACATGAAGTTTCCATGGGGCCCACTCTTCCCTTGATCACCTGCGCGCGTTCACTATTAAACCTGAATGCCTCACATTCTTCGGGTTTTAAGCCCGCGAATTGAGTTAAAATCTTAAATAAATGCCTCTGCAGAGGAGAGAGTGATGCCTCTGTAAATTTACATTCAGTTAATTCGGAGACCATAGAAAGCAGAGTATGTTCAGTGATTTAGACTCTGTTGACTGGACTAGAATATTAAACGATGATCTTTCCTCTGATGTGATGACTACCCAGCTTTATGAAACTCTATGGCCTAAATTCGAGACTTGTTTTCCACTAATCAAAGTTCGATCATCATCGCGTGACCCGCCGTTTATGTCTCCGCTTGTTAAACATCTGTTAAAAAAGAGAAATAAAGCTGTAAGAAAAAATGATGAAGAGACACTTATTCGGTTACAAAATCAAATTAATCGTCTTATCCACTCCAATCAAGTTAACGCGGTTAAAAACGAGAAAAATGGATCTAAGAAATGGTGGAGTAGAGTCAACAGTATGACTGGAAGAAAAGGAAACACTTTACCGGTTAGTTCTATAATAGAGCCAAGTGTAATAAACACCTACTTTCAAGGTATAAATACTGACTCCAATTATTCTGCTCCCCAGTTGCTGTTGATTCCTAAGAACACTAGAATTCCCTCGCTCTCATTAGACACGGTGTATAATTTTTTTCGGAAATTGAAACGCACAACTTCAGGTCCAGATGATTTACCGTATTGGTTTTGGAAGACGTATGCGGTGACATTGACTCCTGTTACAACGAGAATATTTAATACTTCTCTGAAGAGCGGGAAGATTCCGAATGTTTGGAAAAGAGCTGATGTGATACCAAGCCCAAAAGAAAACTCAATCAATTCCTGTACCCAACTTAGACCTACAGGTATCTCATTAACAGATATTATTATGCGCCTGTTTGAGAGATGTGTTTATGAAAGTGAAGTCGCTGATGCTGTGTATAATTATATTGGGGCCGATCAGTTTGCTTATAAAAAGGGGCACAATTCTATCATGGCTCTAATAAAAAATCAACATATGTGGTTAAAATGTCTTGACGAAAGTGCTAAATCAGTTAGAGTAATCTCATTTGACTTTAGTAAGGCATTTGACAATGTCCCTCATGACATTCTATTTAATAAAATCAAGAAAATACCTATTAATCCATATATTATAAACTGGATGATTGATTTCCTGAAAAACCGCAAACAGAGAGTAAAAGTTGATGGTGTCTCAACTGAACTTTTAGACATTAATCGTGGCGTACCTCAGGGGAATGTACTAGGACCTGTAATGTTTTCTATAATGGTCAATGATATCAAGGCGGTGAATCCCTCTAATGATTTATCTAAATTTGCCGATGATGTTACAATAATAGCACCAGTTTATGACCACGAAAATTCAGCTGCAGATGAAGTGGAAAATATGAAACTATGGTTAAACGAAAATAGAATGTCTTTAAATATGAAGAAAACTTATGAAATAATTGTTCGCGGAAGAGTGTCTGCTCCCTTACCGGACCACATTCCATTCATAATACGAAAACATTGGCTCAAAATACTGGGTGTCACGATTGAAGAAATACCAGGAAAATGGGATAAACATTTCGATGAAATGATGAAGAAAGCTACTAGTAGAATGTATATTTTAAGAGTCTGTAAACATTATGGGTTCTCTACGCAACAATTAGATCTTCTTTTCATAAGTCTTGTAATCTCCCTTTTCACCTTTGCAGTTGAAGTTTGGGGCGGAGCATCTTACCACAAATATGTAAGTCAGATTGATAAGTTTATAAATCGTGCTCACAGAAACGGGTATACGAGCAACCGATCAGATTTTAAAGCAATAATATCGAACAGAGACAAGAAATTATGGACTAAAATTACAAGTGATGATAATAATGGTTTACACATCCTTTTACGTAACAAGATAAATCGACCTCTAAGACGGAGAGGTCATGACTTTGAACTACCTATTGTTAAAACTGAGAGGTTTAAAAACGCTTTTATAAATAGATGTCTTTTCAATTTTATATAAACTGTTCATATTTGTATATATTATAACCTTCGTAATTTTATAATTGATGTAAATAATTTTGTAATAACCATATTGTAGTATATATTCTCACATGTGAACTCAGACGTTTGTTTTGAGTATTTCAATAAATACTTTTATTATTATTATTATTATTACATGCTTAAGCTATAATTAGTCATAATGTTTCAATATAGATCATTGTGATTAAGCTACAATTAGTCATAATTTTTCAATACAGATCATTATGAATAAGCTATAATTAGTCATAATTTTTCAATATAGGAAAATTATGATTAAGTAGTAATTAGTCATAATTTTTCAATATAGGGAAATTATGATTAAGCTGTAATTAGTCATAATATTTCAATATAGGAAAATTATGATTCAGCTATAGTTAGCCATAATTTTTCAATATAGATCATTATGATTAAGTTCTCTATTATTGATGAATTCCATCGACAAGATTTATACTAAGAGAAAATCGTCCAAAAAGATATGTAATTGTAATCTCTGCAAGGTAGAAACGTTCCTGCGACGTCCTTTCAATGGAATGTCACCGAAAATGTTATTTTACATATGACGAATGTCTTGTACTATTTTATCTTTTAAATTTTATATTATATTATCCTATAAGATTACGTTGTCACGCCGCGCAACATATACAGTGTATATAGTTGCACCAAGGTTGTGTGGAATTCCGCTTTAATAAATATATGGTTGTAGGCTATAAATGTTGTGTGAAAGTTTCGCTTTAATAAATTTACGTTTCATAAACGTTGTGTGTACATTTTTCCTAACGTTTTCCGACAACGTTGTGACGACGTTCCCTGGAGTCGACAAAATGCCGTTGGGCGCACGTAAATTGCAACGTGTACCCAACTTAAACCGAACGTTCTGACAACGTCGGTGGAACGTTCTTGTGCTAGCTGGGTTGTCAGCCCCCAACAATTACACATCCTCAGGGGTTATTCGTTTGTTTTCTATGAGAATAAAACTAGACACACCATGCTATCCTAACAGTACGTGAGTCAGTAACATTGTGTAAATTCTAATTTAAATATACGAAGTTGGTGTTTGCTCAAACTAGTCGTGGATGAATGTTGAATGCATTTAATATTCAAACCGGTTCATCTCTGGCGTTAACTCAATAAGCTGCAGTGTTTCCTGCATCATGCATTATTTGTTTATGTGGGTCCTGAAAGGCAAACTTACTCATGTGTTGTCAATTGAATTTGGATTATGCCAGCCAAAACATTAAATTTCTATGTATATAAATTAGAGTGTAATATTAATACTGTCAACAATGAAGTGCAAGTGAGGGATGGGATAATTAAGAAAACAATACCAGTTTAATATTATATGGTTTGGTCTGTGGAAAACACCATGTATATTTATTATTGCAAGGTTCTTGATCTGTAAGCCTGGATATTTATCAGTGCTAATATATTTATCGGTCTATATATTATTGCCAAGAAAGATTATCAATAATATATACCAACTATATTATTAATTATGAAAATGTGTTTGCAAATTCATTTGTTTAATAATATTTGTTCTAGAACATTGACAAAAATTGTTGCCAGCGCGTATTCTTTTATATTTTCACAAGCTGTTTGACCATGGAATATAACATTCATAAGGTCTTAATCCATTGTGGGTATTGTTATGTCTTTTACAAATATTACATTGATATGGTTTCTCCTGTGTGTGCTCTTTTATGCCGCCTGGGTGTAACAGAAAGTGTTTAACACCAATATGTCCAAAGGCATGGTGTATACGATGTAATTTATAGATTTACAAATCAATTAAGTATTTGGTTAAAGAATAAATGAATGAGATATTCTATTTGATGAGTTACGACTTTGAGTTCGAGTTCAGTCACGAGTTCGAGTTAGATTCTCAGGCAGCGGTAATACGGAGTAAATTCACGATGCTCAAGCGCAAAGCGCAAGATGGCGGAACGAAAAATTTCAGAGATTTTAAACTTAGAAGTATGTAAATTAGAAAAATGGATGGATTTTTAAATTTTTAATGCTGCGTGATCCTAAGCAAAATCCCCATTAGTATTTTGCTTTTTATCGAGGTTATTGAAGGTGCTGGAAATGACCAGTTTAGTAAGAAAAGGTATGTCTTGTAATATCATTAAATGTCTTGTGCATCACACTTATTGACAATTTGACATATAAACTTTGTCAGACTTTGAGAAAGTCTAATGCTTCCCTTGTGGTGCGTTGCTTTTTCTCTTAATGTATTAAATTTTAGCTCTCCTGTACTGCTGTTATTAAAACAACATCTCTTAATCTCATGTAGGAGATATTCAGAGGTTGTAAAAGCTGAAAGAACCGACGACCCTATTTGGCCTGTTGAAAGTGTCTTGGTTTTGGATTCAGAGGATGAAAATTCAGAGCATGAAGATCTTCAAAATGGTTTAAGAAGTAGAAATGTACGTCACATTGCTTTATTAGGATTTAGCTCAGGAGACTAGGCATAATTTAGGGGGGGGGGGGGGCGGGGTGGGGATGTGTAATTTAAAATTTGTAGGACTAAAAATAATTAACCCTGTCGTGCCAAAAGCATAAAAAATAATGACCCCCTATAGATATAGATACATGTACATAATGATGTTCATTTCCCTTCAATTTCACATCTTCCATAAACTGCCACTTCTTTACACTGCTTTGATTAATTCCAAGTGATGACGATCCCAAAATGTCACAAAAAGGTTATGAATAATCCTTATTACAAAATTATAAAATATAAACTCTCTTGCTTGTCTCACTTTTCTCGAATTTCTCCCACAGTTTTTACAATAACAACACTAGCTAAACCTCGCTCAGCTCTGACACAAAGAGGGTATTTTTGAAAATGAATGACCTTAAGACCTTAATTGAAGGACCTTATTGTAAGTTAACACCTTCTGATTCTCAAGGAATGTTGAAACGAAAAAGGAAGGACTGTATATTTGAATGGTGGGAAGAAGAAAGCTACAATCCGGGGGAATCAAAATTGCCACAGGGATGTTCCGGAAACATGGAAAAAAAGGTTTGCATTTGGGACAGGATATAGTTCTGCATCTAAAGGAATATGGTTTGGAATCCTGGCAACACCCCTAAATCACAGAAACATTGTCACACACTGGGACATTTTTTTGCATTCGGCAATTTTTTCTTAATGATTTTTGCAGCTGGGCTTAGTGACCTGGGGTACCAGGGTAAATGAATGCAAATGTTAACTTTGACCGAAAAACAATTAATTCATACAATGAATACTTAAGAAAAGAAAAAACATGTACAATATGGTACTTGTTTATAAACTCATGAATGCATACTGTAATGTCAACTGTCTATAGCTGTCAAGGTTCATATTTGCCCTCTATACACGCCTGTCAAAAATGCATGTAGAAGTGCCAATTAGAAGTGTCTGGAAAATTCTGCACGTCCGTTGCGTAAAATTCCGAAAGACTGGTGACTAATTTATTTTTAAAATTGCGTATTTTGTTTTGGCTGTTGAAGGTTTAGGATCGCGGAGGGAGATAGGAAACCTAGTGGGGATGAAAGTGGGATTTTCGAGGATAATTTTGATACCAAGGTTACTATGATTACAGTTCGCTTCGCTTGTGAAAGAGTCTTCTCTTCAAAACGCTCGCGCGAATGGCGAACTTTCGCAAAATTTACTAAAAATAAGCAATTTTTGCCTTGTCGTACTTTTTTGTTGTTGCTCCGATTTACTGTTTCGAAGGTTGTGATGCTATAATATCAACTTAAAATCGTATGTTTTTTGTTTGCGGACTTTCGTTAAATAAAGTCGTAAAATATGCCGTTTTGAAGGAGTTACAATTCAAACTGTTGAATATCGTCAAATATGTGAAGCCGAACGAATGCATTGAAAAGCTATCGGGTGAAAACTGCAAGCGGACAAAAATGACTCTTAAATGCTTAAATGAAGAGGTAAGATACACTGTTGGTTAAGTGAATTATATTTATGAATGTTTAATGGATAAACTAGCGATATTATTGCAATACTGTTTGAAACCAAAATACCAGTCGAGTGTTGTTCAGTAAACATTGGCCTTCCGCCCCGTTGTTTCTAATACCCAAATTGTTGATTTTGTCAATATATATGAGAGATTGAGCGTGTATTGTACTTTTGAGAACATCAATATATGCTACTTATTGCGATGAACATTGGCCACAATATCTAGCTTGCATGTGTATGTGTGTATGAGGACTGAGAAAATTCATTGAATAAGTCATATTAAGAGGAAATGATATTTTGCTTGTTATTACTAGCCTGGCAGGTGGAGAGAGAATATTAGAGGCAGAGCACGGCTAATTTTTTCGCTTTATTAGTTTCACATTTACTATAGAAAATACTGAATATACATAATCATGCTGCAATGTGGTCGACTTTGTTATTTAATTCTGTCTAATCACAGATAATTTTACTTGTTAAGGAAGGGGACTGGTGCGGTAATTGGTTTACAAACCTGTCTGCCTTTGTTGTTTGTTAAGCCGCAATGTGCCCCACCTTGCTATTTTACTCGGTCTCATGCCAGGCAAATTGACTTGTCAAGGGAAAGGTCTTGCACACTGAATGGGTTGAATTATTGAGTGGGCAAAGCCAACCATGCATACAGGGTGTATAAAAAAACTGGACAAATTTCAAATTGCTCTCAACTTCGCGAAGCGGCTCCAGGTACGAAGTTTTTAATTAATATAGATTGTTTGGGTATTTATAATGTAGAATAAACGAAAGAATTCTGAAAGTTGAATGTTCAAAACCCAGGGGGGGGGGGTGTCCAACAGATATAAAATGGCTTGCGCATAAAATTTGAATGTTTAAAAGTTATTTTGGGTTAGTGGGTGGAAAGTTTGTTGGGTGTTACATTGCTGTTCAAAATTTCAGAAAATTTGCTTAAGGGTAAGCCCTTAAGCGCAAACTTTCATGCTTAATTTACGCCTTTACCTAATTTGCATATTGCTCTTTCGCTTTTGCTCCCAAGAAACAATATGCAAATTAAGTAAAGGCGTAAATTGAGTAGGCAAAAATTATAAAATGAAAGTTTGCGCGACGTTTTGAAGGGCTTACACTTAAGCAGATTTTCTGAAATTTTGAACAGCAATGCGACACCCAATAAATTTTCCATCCACATAACTTTTAAGCATTCAAATTTTGTACGCAAGCCATTTTTGATCTGTTGGACAAGACATCCTCGCTTGAGTTTTAACTTTTAGAATTTTCTTTCTTATTCTGCATAAATAATCTTAAACAATATAATAATCAAAGCTTCGTACTATGAACATAAATGCCAGTTGAAACATTCAGAATTGAGGCTGTCAGTTTTCATACACCATGTAGCAGAAAGGTGGACAACAACCTTTGGTAATTTTAAACTTAGAATTTTCTCGTTTATTCAGATATAATAAATACCCAAACAATCCATAATCCATAATCAAAAAGTACCTGAGTGCTTCAAGAAAAGGAAGTAATTTCAAATTTGTCCAGTTTTTTTTTATACACCATGTATAGCAGAAGGTGGACAACAACTTAGTTTTGAAGAACAACTTTTTAAATTTTCTCGTTTATTCTATAATGCCAATCCATATCCATCAAAAAAAATAGTGCCTGCATTCCCTTCACTCAAGATGAGCTATTCAAATTTGTCAGTTTCTACACCATATAACAGAAAGGTGGACAACAACTTTGAATACTTTATTTTCCAAAACACTAAACTAATATAAGGAATGTTCATACTTTTACATACACTTGTTTCATCCACATAATTATACATATTGGCAGTATTTACTTAACCAGATAATATTACACAAAATGTATGAACACAAGAACTTAGTTTCCCCAAATTTTGTATGAATATTTATAAAGCTTGGAATGTATAGGGATTAGGCATGGCAAGATCTTACATCTGGACCCAAATTACAAAATAGCAATTTTCTCCACAGTTCTTCTGGCAAACACAAAGGAAAGCCCTGTAAGCAAAACCAGTCAATCTCTCTCTTTGTTGCTTGACTTAACTTCGCAACTTTGTCAGTCATGTTAACCCATTAGCTGGCTATGCACCAACGTGCACCCTACTTTAGTATTTTACTCTGTATAACGTCAGTGGTGGTCAATATTAAAACACAAGGTATGTTAATTTATAGGGAATTTCGGCATATTTTGTGGTTTTTCACATAAATTTGTTTCTTAGACGTATATCTGTAGATAAGACATTTGAAAGGCTAGCGTTATTAAGCAGCTGCTAAGAAAGAAGTCTCTTTGACGAACGCATTGGCCATTTGGTGATTTCGTGTTGCGCCATATTTGCGTACTCCTCCTCCTGTTGCGTGTCTTCAAGCTCGTTGATTTACTACGATAAATGCTGATCGTGTGTCGTACACAGGGGTTATTGGCACAAATGTAACTGCGAAAGGCTGGGGGATATCTTACAAAATCTCCTTTGTAAAAGCGCTAGAGGGGAAGTAGTTTTGTCGCGAAAGTAACATGAAAAGTTAATATGACACGGAACGGAAGTTCACACCTCATGGGAAAACCTTCATAACAGCAGCGCCAATTATAACTAGAGGGCACTAAACGTTTGCGCAGAGCGTAAAATGTATTCATCTATTTCATTATATCTATTTTTCTATATTTTATTTATTTCCCTCTACAAAATATCAGGCATAACGTCTAATACCAAACAGGCATAACGTCTAATACCAAACAGTATTAGCAAATATAGCCACAAATTCCTAGTGTACGTTGTTAATCATTGTATCAATTGGTATCTTAATAATATATTAGACTTGTCTCTCTTTTATTAATGGTTACTGAAAATTGCTATAGAGTTGAAGTAAGGCTGTGTATATTAATAGTCAGAGAGAATCAGTTACTCGCGTCATTGTTACAATTGGATGTGAGCATTACTGCCTACTTCAAATGTTTACATTGATGGAATCCCACAATTGTATCGTTTGCAACAGTCTAAAGTCATAACTTGATCTATTCTTTTTGGCTCTACACCATTAATGGTATTACAAACTACTGTAGTTAGTAGGCTGAACATTCTGTGTTTCTAATATTATCATTGCTGTAGTGTGCATATACCTCCAAATACAGTGACATTATTACAGATTTTTTCTTAACAGCTTTTAGTTATACATGTTATTACTAACTGATGAATCACTGAACATCAACATACATTTTCCTCAATCAAATCTACATAAGTTATAGAACTCTTGGGAATTATTATTGAAGATGTGAGTTAAGAAATGATTGAACTAAAAACATTAGTCTAATAAACACATATTAATGGGAGAACGACAGGAGGATTTGAATTGTAGATTCCACTTGTCAGCATTTGGCAATATCAGTGATAAACTGTCTTACATAAGCAAATTATTTGCATAGTTTCGATTCTTCAAGACAACGACAGGTAAGCAAAATTATGAAAATATCTCTATGCAAATGTTGCTAGATACGTTTACATGTATGTGTCACGCGTGTGTTTATATTACTGAATATGGTATCTGACAACGGTGGTACGTTCATCGGGGCTGCGAGATGGCTGAAGAAAGTTAGAAAGAGTGAGGAACATCTACGGTCTGCTTGATGTCACGTACGGCAAACCGTTCGCGTGGTAGATAATCGTTGAACGTCTCAACACACCGAGGAAAAATGGAGTCCAATGCATCAAACAATGTCTTGCCAGCTGCATTTCTTTCCTTGCCTGTAACGTTCCATTCTGTGTGCCCCCGAAATTTAGCACCTTCCTCAAGCTTGTTGTCACCGTGCCAACCAGATATTGGAACAAAGGCAACCGCATCCGGCTTGTAACCAAACTTTTTCAGGTATGAGCTAACCTCCTTCTTGATTTCTTCGTAACGTTTTTGACTGTATGATTGTCCGATACTTTTATGAGTCACGCCTGTGTTTATATTTTCTGATTACAATATTTGTGTCCATTTTCTCACATCGGACGCAGAAAAAGACAAACGTTTTTTTTTCGTTCAAATATTTCTATACTAGTTGAGTTTCTAGTGTCTTTATCTAATGTGTTCTAATCCTTAAATGATTGATAACACACTCTTTGCCTGCCCCAGTTTCTTACAACACGCGGTAGTCTTAATTTATCATTGTTCCTGATATTATGATTATAAATGTTCCCATTTGATCCATAAGTACATTGATACATTTGTAAAGATATATACAGCGATGATAAACGCTGTTTTAGGTTAAGCCACTTCAGAGTTGTGAGGGCATCAGTAGCTGAACTATGGAGTTGTCTGTCCAGTGTAATTTTCGCGGCTTTGTTCTGAAAAACCTGTAAGTCATTCAAAAGGGTTGCATTGTCCTTATCACCCCACACAAGGTCAGCGTAGTCGAAAATTGGTAGTACAAGGCTGTTATAGAAAAGCAGTCGTGCAGTGAAAAGTAGCAAATGCTTGATCCTACATAACAGGCTCAGACGTTGATTAATCTTAGTAACTACATGTTGTACAAGATCAGACCACGTAAAGTCTGATACCAGACTAATCCCTAAATAAGTAAAATTATTTACACTCAAGATTGCAGTCAAATATAGATACAGACATCGAGGACATGTTAGCTATTTTTCTGCTGCTACCAATCAGCATGGATTTAGTTTAGTTAGGTTTAGGGTAGGTTTGTCTGCTTTAAGCCACAATCCTACGTTGTAAAGATCCGCATTTAATTTTATCTCCAGTTGGTGTAATTCTGTCTAGAAGCAGTAGAGGACTGAGTCATCAGCATATAGTGATACCTCACATTGTTTAGTTAAATCAGGTAGGTCGTATATACGAAGAACAATAATGGTCCCAATATGCTTCCTTGTGTGAACACCGATATCAACGGACAGATCTTCAGACAGTTTGTTTGCACATCAAGTTCGCTGTTTCCGATTCTTGAGGTACGATTTAAACCATCCCAATGTACTACAAGAAAACAAATTGTTGACAACTTGGTCATCAAAATCCCATGATCCACCGTGTCAAAAGCTTTGAGAGATCCAAAAATACAGCACCTCAAATATTTCCTTTTTCCATGTTTAGTAAGACTTCATCTGTAAAGCCAGCCAAGGCAGTGGCTGTTGAGCACTTAGAGCGAAAACCAAACTGGTTATTTGAGAGTAAATTGGTTATAATCAGGTGATCATACAGCTGGGAATGGACTGCTCTTTCTAGAATTTTGCTGAGAGTGGGTAATATCGAAATGGGACAATAATTTGTTGCATTTGTTCAGTCACCCGACTTGTATAGGGCTGTAACTTTTGCACATTTCCAAATCCCTGGAAATTCTTCGGAACGAGTGGAGAGATTTAGCAACTTTGTAACGATATGACCAATCGCATGGGCACCACATTTGAGAAGTCTTGCACTTATGTTGTCCAATACAACTGCTTTATTAGCATTAAGACTGAGTAGTTGTTCCAGAACTTCCTTCTCACTGATTTCCTTTAATTGAAAAGTTTCTGGATGGCTAGCAGCCGGCACTGAAATAAGGGCCACAGGTGTTATTTTGTCCGCAAGAAACTTTCGTATTGATGCAAAGACAGAGTTTAGTACAAAGGCGATAGACTGTGAAGTTGTATAATGAACTTCATCCACGATAATTGCATTTCGAGATGATGCTTCGTTTACAGCCTTCCATATTTACTAGAATTTCCATTTGCTTCATTGACTAAATAACATTAGTAGAATCATACTAGTATATTATTGCCAATGCTGTAATTTGATTGGCTACGCTACTCGCTATCTAATTGCCGATAGATAGCGAGTAGCGATACAGCCATCTCCTCGGCGCGATTTTTAACGAATTTATTTCAATAAATTATGAAAAACGTTTTGAAATCCTTTTTTTTGCCGGTTTCTACTAAAACAATTAGATTATTCGCTCTCGATTTCTATGAGATGATAGTTGATTCGGGCTTCGCCCTCATCAACTATCAGCTCATAGAAATCTTGAGTTCATAATCTAATTGTTAAATAGGAGTTGGACTTGGCAGACTTTATTTCACGGTTTGCCAGGTCTCTAAGCCTTCTGTACTCGATCCAGTGAGAAGACGAATTCGATTTGATAGCCTTGCGGTGATAGTAATCACGATCTTGCATTATTGCTTGCGATGCGACAGCAAACGCAAGCTTTAAATTGGGCTTTTTTATTATTATTTTTTTTTATTATTTCTAATCGGGTTGTAGAACGTAGTCTTCCCTCGGCCAGCGCATAAATTATCAGCACTTCTATGGACTCTGTAGTCTATATCAGCTCATTGCTAACATCGCAAGCTCACGCCTGAACAGGCGTCTTGTTTCATTTATTTTTGTGTTTACCCAAGGCAGCGGCACATCACGCACTCTACGCCTTTCTTCCAATTTATTCCATGTACATACAGATCATCAATGTTACCTTCATTTTCAATTATGTGCCAGGAAACGCCTTGAAGATCTCTTTTAAAAGCATTGACGTCAAATTGTTTGTATGATCGATATTCAATTGTTCTAGGTGGGGCCTTTGTTACACCGGCTTTCAATACACAATAGATAAGATAATGATCACTAAGCGGAAAGGGAACAACACCAGAATCCACAAAGCGATGTTCATTGTTCACTAGAATTACATCAATTAGCGTTCGAGACTTGTCAGTCACCCGAGTCGGTTCCTTTATTAGTTGTGCGAAATCCATTGTGCGCGAGAAATTTAATAGCTCTTGTTTTTCTTTCTTGCTAACTTTGGAATTTGGGAACATATTTACATTTAGATCACCAAGTAGAACAAAATCGCATTTATCCAGGTTGATATAAGATATGCCGTTATACAAATTTGAAATAAATGTACTAAAATCTGCTTCGGGCGCTCTGTATGCACAACAGATTATTGTTGGGCGACACTTAATACGTTTTAGTTCAATCCATAAGCACTCATTGTCTCCAGAATCAATATCGTGCCTGACATGAAACGGCAATCTTTCACGAACATAAACCGCAACGCCTCCATAACCTATTTTGTCAACAGTCCTATCCCTTCTAACACACGTAAATCCATGCAATGCAATTTCATTGTCATGAAATGTATCATCTAGCCAGGTTATCTAAGCCTTCCAGACGTATCGAATTTGTCTTTTGTCGAAGACTGTGAATGTTTAAATGCACAAATTCTAGATGGCTGAAGCAAATTAGAAAAAATGAGGAACATCTACCATTTGCTTCATGTCAAGCAGGGCAAACCGTCCGAGTGGTTGATAAAAGTTGAGCGTTTCAACACACATAGGATTTGACGGTACCATTACTACGATACAAGCGTCACCTTTCTTCAAACATTTGGGGTTGTTTTCCATCGATTTACCAGTTCGACGATCGATCTTTTCTTTCAGTTCTGACAACTTGCACGCGATATGAGCGGTGTGAGAATTCAAAACGGTACTATATCCAGCATGGATTTCACCTGGAAGATTCATAATGATGACATGGGATGTGAAATTATCAGCTTTTCTGGTAGTATCATTCTTACTGGCACCGACAATATTTTCCGGCTTAATATCTTTCACAGAAATATTTTTCCGATTGAAACAAACGTTGCCTGTAGGGAGAGCTTCAGACAAAGATTCTTGATGTATTTCAATTGATTTTACCTCAGTAGTAAGACCACTGGGAGCAAATGTTACAACCATGCCTGGTTTGAGAATTCCAGTCTCGGTACGGCCAACTGGAACAATTCCAAATCCTCCAATTTTGTGCACATCTTGAATGCGCGGACGAAGTGGTCTTTCAGTGAGACGTTTGGGGTGGAAGAATGGAGTCCAATACCTGAAACAATATCTTTCCAGCTGCATTCCCTTCCTTGTGTGTAACGTTCCATTCTTTGGACAATCGAAATTTCGCACTTTCCTCAAGCATGTTGTCACTTTGACAAACAGGTATTGGAACAAAGGCAACCACATCCGGTTTGTAACCAACTTTCTTCAGGTATGAGCTAACCTCCTTCTTGATTTCTTCGTAACGTTTATGACTGTATGATTGTCCGATACTTTTATGAGTCACGTCTGTGTTTATATTTTTTGATTATAATATTTCTGTCCATTTTCTCACGTCGGACGCAGAAACAGACAAAAAAATTTGCCTAATAATCTAGATGAAATCACAAACAAATAGTTTAAAATGGCTATACAATTTTGAAGTGTATCTCTCTATTCAGGGAATTTTCTCCCTAAGGTTCTTCAACATAGGTGGCTAACAAAACAAGCCTGATACTCAGGTTAAGGTGGGTTCCACTAGTGGGACAATGCAGAATTTGGTGATCAACTTTGCGCCAAATACATGTATCAATCAAACATATAGCATCAGTATCCCACTGTCGTGTAAAAGATTTGACATTGACCACATGTGTAGGATAATACAAGACACTGAAAGTCACTGAAATTCCACATAAAAGTAGGTTGAAGTCTAAAAGTAGAATGGCCTATTAATTTATATTAGTTAAATACCATAAAGGCATTAAAGTTGTGATAATTTCCGCATTGAAACGTATATTATTCAAAAACAGCACTATCGATTTGTGCGCCAACAAACCCCGTTGTGCACCGGACATGTCCGGCGCAGAACCTTTTCATTCCATACTGGCTTCAATGATATTGCATACAATAACGCAAATGATAAGCAAATTTAGGTGGTTCGTGGTACGATTCAACGTTAAATATTTAAATATCGAAAGTTCATACGCGCGAATAGACATCATTGCAATTGCTAAAATCACAGCTTACCTGTATTCTGAATTCCTGTCCTATGTTTGGACAGCTGGGTACATTAGTCTTTGTTTGTAGGTCTATTAACTATGGTCTGTATTTGCCACCAAATCCGAAGGCAAATGAAGATGAGTTTCGGTGTCGTCTTTTCTATCGGTTTAAAGCCGCAATAGGTGATTTATCATCCAAAAAAGGTGTCAAATAGCTAGATATATTACTGCTGGTACATTCTGTGTATGTTTATAGCACGCAATTCAGCCTTATAGGCTGCTATGTGTTATCTTAATTAAATCTATCTATCTATCTATCTATCTATCTAAGATCGCGCACAAACGAAACAGCGTTTAGACAAAATATGAAATAAACACAAGATATCGATATCTACGCCATCTATTTCTTAGTTGTTTATCAAACTTGGGTTCCTGGGATCCAGGTCTCTTGGTGATATTTGATGGCGCTACTTTTTTTCAGAAAATGGCAAAATTTGCCTGTTTGAGCCTTTATATCTCCGAAACTAAAAGTCTAAGCCAAACACTAATCTAGAACTCACTAACTAACTTTTCATACCCTATCCGAATCAATAAAAACCCATTTTGGGTTCACAAGCACTTAACCTTCTCTTCTCTTACGCTTGCTTCTCAAGTAAGTTGTAATGTTGTCGAACTGAATGGTTTTCGCCGTTTTTTATTTTGAAGATGCCCTCATGTCACACCCTTTCACGGCGTTGCCGTGACAGGACGTCGCCAAAACCTCATAAAAGCATGCGCAATGCGGGCTTTTGACGGCGGCGTCCTGAACTCCAGCATTTCGTAAACTCGCTAGTGTTTTAAGGATGATAAGGCCTCAAAAATGTTATAACATACCAATTCCGGTTCCGTAATTAAATATTTAAATATCGAAAGTTCATACGCGCGAATAGACATCATTGCATTGCTAAAATCACAGCTTACCTGTATTCTGAATTCCTGTCCTATGTTTGGACAGCTGGGTACATTAGTCTTTGTTTGTAGGTCTATTAACTATGGTCTGTATTTGCCACCAAATCCGAAGGCAAATGAAGATGAGTTTCGGTGTCCTCTTTTCTATCGGTTTAAAGCCGCAATAGGTGATTTATCATCCAAAAAAGGTGTCAAATAGCTAGATATATTACTGCTGGTACATTCTGTGTATGTTTATAGCACGCAATTCAGCCTTATAGGCTGCTATGTGTTATCTTAATTAAATCTATCTATCTATCTATCTATCTATCTAAGATCGCGCACAAACGAAACATCGTTTAGACAAAATATGAAATAAACACAAGATATCGATATCTACGCCATCTATTTCTTAGTTGTTTATCAAACTTGGGTTCCTGGGATCCAGGCGCTACTTTTTTTCAGAAAATGGCAAAATTTGCCTGTTTGAGCCTTTATATCTCCGAAACTAAAAGTCTAAGCCAAACACTAATCTAGAACTCACTAACTAACTTTTCATACCCTATCCGAATCAATAAAAACCCATTTTGGGTTCACAAGCACTTTAACCTTCTCTTCTCTTACGCTTGCTTCTCAAGTAAGTTGTAATGTTGTCGAACTGAATGGTTTTCGCCGTTTTTTATTTTGAAGATGCCCTCATGTCACACCCTTTCACGGCGTTGCCGTGACAGGACGTCGCCAAAACCTCATAAAAGCATGCGCAATGCGGGCTTTTGACGGCGGCGTCCTGAACTCCAGCATTTCGTAAACTCGCTAGTGTTTTAAGGATGATAAGGCCTCAAAAATGTTATAACATACCAATTCCGGTTCCGTAATTAAATATTTAAATATCGAAAGTTCATACGCGCGAATAGACATCATTGCAATTGCTAAAATCACAGCTTACCTGTATTCTGAATTCCTGTCCTATGTTTGGACAGCTGGGTACATTAGTCTTTGTTTGTAGGTCTATTAACTATGGTCTGTATTTGCCACCAAATCCGAAGGCAAATGAAGATGAGTTTCGGTGTCGTCTTTTCTATCGGTTTAAAGCCGCAATAGGTGATTTATCATCCAAAAAGGTGTCAAATAGCTAGATATATTACTGCTGGTACATTCTGTCTATGTTTATAGCACGCAATTCAGCCTTATAGGCTGCTATGTGTTATCTTAATTAAATATATCTATCTATCTATCTATCTATCTAAGATCGCGCACAAACGAAACATCGTTTAGACAAAATATGAAATAAACACAAGATATCGATATCTACGCCATCTATTTCTTAGTTGTTTATCAAACTTGGGTTCCTGGGATCCAGGTCTCTTGGTGATATTTGATGGCGCTACTTTTTTTCAGAAAATGGCAAATTTTGCCTGTTTGAGCCTTTATATCTCCGAAACTAAAAGTCTAAGCCAAACACTAATCTAGAACTCACTAACTAACTTTTCATACCCTATCCGAATCAATAAAACCCATTTTGGGTTCACAAGCACTTTAACCTTCTCTTCTCTTACGCTTGCTTCTCAAGTAAGTTGTAATGTTGTCGAACTGAATGGTTTCGCCGTTTTTATTTTGAAGATGCCTCATGTCACCCTTTCACGGCGTTGCCGTGACAGGACGTCGCCAAAACCTCATAAAGCATGCGCAATGCGGGCTTTTGACGGCGGCGTCCTGAACTCCAGCATTTCGTAAACTCGCTAGTGTTTTAAGGATGATAAGGCCTCAAAATGTTATAACATACCAATTCCGGTTCCGTAATTAAATATTTAAATATCGAAAGTTCATACGCGCGAATAGACATCATTGCATTGCTAAAATCACAGCTTACCTGTATTCTGAATTCCTGTCCTATGTTTGGACAGCTGGGTACATTAGTCTTTGTTTGTAGGTCTATTAACTATGGTCTGTATTTGCCACCAAATCCGAAGGCAAATGAAGATGAGTTTCGGTGTCGTCTTTTCTATCGGTTTAAAGCCGCAATAGGTGATTTATCATCCAAAAAAGGTGTCAAATAGCTAGATATATTACTGCTGGTACATTCTGTGTATGTTTATAGCACGCAATTCAGCCTTATAGGCTGCTATGTGTTATCTTAATTAAATCTATCTATCTATCTATCTATCTATCTATCTAAGATCGCGCACAAACGAAACATCGTTTAGACAAAATATGAAATAAACACAAGATATCGATATCTACGCCATCTATTTCTTAGTTGTTTATCAAACTTGGGTTCCTGGGATCCAGGCGCTACTTTTTTTCAGAAAATGGCAAAATTTGCCTGTTTGAGCCTTTATATCTCCGAAACTAAAAGTCTAAGCCAAACACTAATCTAGAACTCACTAACTAACTTTTCATACCCTATCCGAATCAATAAAAACCCATTTTGGGTTCACAAGCACTTTAACCTTCTCTTCTCTTACGCTTGCTTCTCAAGTAAGTTGTAATGTTGTCGAACTGAATGGTTTTCGCCGTTTTTTATTTTGAAGATGCCCTCATGTCACACCCTTTCACGGCGTTGCCGTGACAGGACGTCGCCAAAACCTCATAAAAGCATGCGCAATGCGGGCTTTTGACGGCGGCGTCCTGAACTCCAGCATTTCGTAAACTCGCTAGTGTTTTAAGGATGATAAGGCCTCAAAAATGTTATAACATACCAATTCCGGTTCCGTAATTAAATATTTAAATATCGAAAGTTCATACGCGCGAATAGACATCATTGCAATTGCTAAAATCACAGCTTACCTGTATTCTGAATTCCTGTCCTATGTTTGGACAGCTGGGTACATTAGTCTTTGTTTGTAGGTCTATTAACTATGGTCTGTATTTGCCACCAAATCCGAAGGCAAATGAAGATGAGTTTCGGTGTCGTCTTTTCTATCGGTTTAAAGCCGCAATAGGTGATTTATCATCCAAAAAAGGTGTCAAATAGCTAGATATATTACTGCTGGTACATTCTGTCTATGTTTATAGCACGCAATTCAGCCTTATAGGCTGCTATGTGTTATCTTAATTAAATATATCTATCTATCTATCTATCTATCTAAGATCGCGCACAAACGAAACATCGTTTAGACAAAATATGAAATAAACACAAGATATCGATATCTACGCCATCTATTTCTTAGTTGTTTATCAAACTTGGGTTCCTGGGATCCAGGTCTCTTGGTGATATTTGATGGCGCTACTTTTTTTCAGAAAATGGCAAATTTTGCCTGTTTGAGCCTTTATATCTCCGAAACTAAAAGTCTAAGCCAAACACTAATCTAGAACTCACTAACTAACTTTTCATACCCTATCCGAATCAATAAAAACCCATTTTGGGTTCACAAGCACTTTAACCTTCTCTTCTCTTACGCTTGCTTCTCAAGTAAGTTGTAATGTTGTCGAACTGAATGGTTTTCGCCGTTTTTTATTTTGAAGATGCCCTCATGTCACACCCTTTCACGGCGTTGCCGTGACAGGACGTCGCCAAAACCTCATAAAAGCATGCGCAATGCGGGCTTTTGACGGCGGCGTCCTGAACTCCAGCATTTCGTAAACTCGCTAGTGTTTTAAGGATGATAAGGCCTCAAAAATGTTATAACATACCAATTCCGGTTCCGTAATTAAATATTTAAATATCGAAAGTTCATACGCGCGAATAGACATCATTGCAATTGCTAAAATCACAGCTTACCTGTATTCTGAATTCCTGTCCTATGTTTGGACAGCTGGGTACATTAGTCTTTGTTTGTAGGTCTATTAACTATGGTCTGTATTTGCCACCAAATCCGAAGGCAAATGAAGATGAGTTTCGGTGTCGTCTTTTCTATCGGTTTAAAGCCGCAATAGGTGATTTATCATCCAAAAAAGGTGTCAAATAGCTAGATATATTACTGCTGGTACATTCTGTCTATGTTTATAGCACGCAATTCAGCCTTATAGGCTGCTATGTGTTATCTTAATTAAATCTATCTATCTATCTATCTATCTATCTAAGATCGCGCACAAACGAAACATCGTTTAGACAAAATATGAAATAAACACAAGATATCGATATCTACGCCATCTATTTCTTAGTTGTTTATCAAACTTGGGTTCCTGGGATCCAGGTCTCTTGGTGATATTTGATGGCGCTACTTTTTTTCAGAAAATGGCAAAATTTGCCTGTTTGAGCCTTTATATCTCCGAAACTAAAAGTCTAAGCCAAACACTAATCTAGAACTCACTAACTAACTTTTCATACCCTATCCGAATCAATAAAAACCCATTTTGGGTTCACAAGCACTTTAACCTTCTCTTCTCTTACGCTTGCTTCTCAAGTAAGTTGTAATGTTGTCGAACTGAATGGTTTTCGCCGTTTTTTATTTTGAAGATGCCCTCATGTCACACCCTTTCACGGCGTTGCCGTGACAGGACGTCGCCAAAACCTCATAAAAGCATGCGCAATGCGGGCTTTTGACGGCGGCGTCCTGAACTCCAGCATTTCGTAAACTCGCTAGTGTTTTAAGGATGATAAGGCCTCAAAAATGTTATAACATACCAATTCCGGTTCGCGTTTCTCAACGTGTTTACCGATCGATATAGGGTCAGTGTGCAATGTTTGTGGCGCAAGTAGTTGTAGTAGTAGTAGTAGTAGTAAAACTTTATTTAAAAGTCACACGCTAGCCTCGTCAACTTTAAAGCTGGTTTCCACGAGGGGCGTGTGAATAACATATTTAAGAACATAACATTATACAATTATATACATTACATACATATTATATAGTACAATGAACCACATCTACGATACGCTATACTGAACACAAGTATGACAAATAAGGCATGCATAAATTTAAAAATTGAATTACAGAAAAATAGAATTTAATTTAGAAAAAAATTTAGGAGGTATGAGCACGAATTCCGTTTTTGAATATTGTCAATGTATCCGAATTACGCACATCTGCAGGTAGAGAATTCCAAACTCCAGCTCCATCGTATGAGAAACTTTTCTTTAACTTTTCAGTTTTTGGTTGAGGCAAGTGCAGCGAGGTAGAAGAGCCCCTGAGGTCGTATTATTGTTTTTGCTTTGGACTTGGCTCGTCGAGTCTCAAGAGTTTCCCATCCTAACGCTTTTATTGCTTCTGGTCCAGAAATATCATTTCCAAAGTTCATTATGACTCTAGCAGCTCTATTTTGGAGTTTTTGAAGCCTGTTTGAAAGTCCGACACCCAAGGTGTGTTTTGATACACACCTAAGGTGTGTTAAACACACCATAGGGTGTGTTAAACACACCTTGAGGTGTGTTTAGTTACACACCAAAAGATGTGCTAAACACACCATAAGGTGTGTTAGAAAACACACCTAAAGGTGTGTCCGGCTTGTCCAATTTTTAACACACCTAAAGGTGTGTTTTGGAAGAAGGTGTGTTTTCTAACACACCAAGGTGTGTTTTCTAACACATCAAGGTGTGTTTTGAAACACACCAAGGTGTGTTTTGACACGCACCAAGGTGTGTTTTATTACACAGCTAAAGCTGTGCTAAACAACACATGTATTGACAATGCACACATCGAAAATGGTTGACATCTTAATTCTATGTTTCAATGATTGCAAGATGGTTGAAACACAGAATTCAAATGTCATACTCATTCCCAGATTGTGCAGTGCTTTGTATTTTCAAAGTTACTCTGTGGCAACCATGATTTTTGAATCTAGTTTTACCATTATATAAGAAAGCATAATACTATAATAATTGTTAAATAATTTATTAAGACTATAAAGTAACGTTAAGACTATTAAATAATGTACAGACTATTTTGTAGGATTACAGTTAGCTTAATTCATAAGAGAATAGTTCTACAGTTCGTTTTCAGCTATTGACATGCTACTGTTTAGTTCAGACATTAATGCTGAGTACTTTGTACCTTTGTATGCATTATCGCTTGATCGCAACACAATTTCCTGAAGAAAGGATAAGGTCACAACCATACCATCTGGGTAGGAAACGTTGAAAACGTACGGTAGTGCGCGGATATGACATCTATCAGAGCGTTGATCACATCAGTACCAGGGCATTCAACAAACACTTGGTTCTCCCCAATAATCATTAACTGGTCTACATCCTCCGGGCACCCAGTGCACAGTACACAAAACTGGACCATTTTGTCCCGGACTATACTCTCCATTGCTGACGAGGGCTATGGAAAAAAATATTGTGAGCGTCAATGTAGATATTGGTGTAAGAGACAACTACTCAACTAGAATACGATTACACATCCAACATAGAATATGAGGTCTGAGGTCAGAGCACTTGCACAACATTAAATATCCCGCAGTAAATAGCACTTGCCAAACATCAAATGTCCTGCAGAAAGCAAGCTAGATTATATACTTTGTCTTAGTGGTGAAGCTAGACATTAGCAACTAGCCATGCTATGCAAATATATTTTTTAAATTATTGAAACCTTTATTTGAGTTATTATAAGGAGAGTGGGATACTCGGCAGTTGACTGTTCTGTTAAACGACCTGAAGACTGGTAGACTGCCTGGACATTATGTAATGCTATAAGCTAGCTCTCTTGGATTAAGCAAAACATCTGGCCACAATAGAATCTTAGGAGAATAAAAATTAATACACTATTTTAAAATGCATTGGACATTAATCGGTTAACCTTGAATTATCTCGATCGTGCGGTGCCAGTGTGGGTAGAGTATAGCAAATATGGCGGTTGACTGTTGTGTAAAACTTCATCTGGAAGTTAGTAGAAGCCCAGACAAAGGGCCTTCGCTCGAAACGTCAAACTTCTTATTGTATTTTTCAGGTAGTTTTACACATGTTCAGTCAACCGCCATAACCTTGAATTAGTTAACTACATACTGTATCAAATCTTTGCACCGCATAAAAATACAAAAATTCTAATTGTTATTTTTGTAAGTCCCTATTGCGACCAGAGGTTTTTCTCATCCAATAGCTTATGGTATTACCTGTACATAATGTCTACCAGTCACCTACTCTCCCTTTGATTACTCAAATTGTCTGCAGTTAGAAAGAGCATCAATTGGCAAAGCAAGCCATGGAAACTGCTCTTGCTATTCAAATAAGCATGCATTAAAATAGGCTAAAGACAATGCATTTCTGAAGGTTTCAATAATTAAAGAATCAACAATTTGCATAGCACAACCAGTTGCTATCTCTAGCTTCATCACTGAGACAGAGAATAATTATAATCTACCTTGTTGTGAGACAACCCACTACTTAAAACAGCCTGGTTTAGAACAGGTCGCTGCATATTGATTGAAAAACTGCCTGGTATTAGACAGAGAATAATAGCGAATTAAGGCACATTGCGGTTTAATAGGTTAACCATAAGTGAGGAGTTAATTAGAGTTAGAATACTATACTGATATTAATCGTCTAATAGTTTGTAGACATGTGATTGTCAAAAGACTGCAACCCTAAGTTTTCCATGATCTGAATACCTTTTACATTGTCACATTGGCCAATATCAAACACATATAACTTGCTGCAGTTCATTCAATCCTTGTAGCATTTGTTTTGTCTCTTCCAGTAATATATCATTGTTCTAATCTTTGAGTCCTAAGGACAAGGTGAACCATACAGAAATATACCTTGTTTCGCCAGCTCCAAATATACAATATCTGTCTCAAGAGAAGTAAACATATATATTAGGACAACCTTATAATACATATAATGGAGTATATATTGAATGCCAATAGACTGGTCTCATAATTATGTCTATTTAAGCCATGCATATCCAACACTCTTTCCCTTAACAAGTAAAATCGTCTGCCATTTAGACAGAGTGAAATAGGAATGTAGGGCCACTAGGGTGAAATGAGCAAATTGTCTTAATGGATTAAAAAGAGACGTGGGCAAACAGTTCGGTTAACCCACCAACATCCAGCGGTCTGTGGCGAGTACAATCATGTGGTGTTAAACATAGTAAACTAACGAATGGGGAATTAGGCCACATCCTTAATGATTAACCACTCAACATTGGTAACGGTCAGGCATCATTAACATATATACAAAATTTATTACCTTTTCAATTTGTGGGGAAACATTATAGAATTCTGTAATATTAAGCAGTGGCAGACAGTAAGGGGGACTCATATAATCTAAAAATATAAGATGTATTTTAATTTGCAAGCACATTTCAAAAGGTAATAAATTTTGCTCACAGACACAAAAACATTAATTAATGAACCCTGGTACGCATACTATAAGAGTAAACTATTATTGGATTAAATTACAGTTATATCTAAAATCATAATCAATTTTAAGTATTTTGCAATAAGCAGTGGTAGACACTAGGGGGGCAAGAGGGGCAGTCGCCCCCTCCAATAATTTCTCAAAGCCTTTGAATGATAGCTGGTTAACTGTGTAACAAAGCTGTATCAATGAATTTACAACCACAAAAGCCTTGATAGGCTATAATTTAAGTAAATTTGCATGAAATTTTAAGGGGAAATGGTTTTAAGAATTGAGATTTGCAGCAACAGAAGGATGGTTATATGTTGGCAACCTAAGTTCGCACCCCCAATATTTTGGGTCCGGCACTGGCAATAAGTTCCATATCCACACATTGCTTCTGTCTGCACCAGGACCCAGGGGGATTGGTCTTTTTACCCAGTCAAACCTTAGCAAATTCCCTTGGGGACAAGATACAGGTATTAAATACAACCCCCACCCTCAAGGGCAGTATCTTTTTTTCAATCCTATATCAAGTTACAGAGCCAGTTGCAAGCGGTATAAGCTCTTGTTTATTGACTGACTTATCAACACTAAAACATCAACAATGACTTGTAGCAAAAGGTAGGAAATGTACAATATGAATGGCCCTAGACCAATCCTATAAATTCATAATAAATTCAATGCATCCAAGTCACATTTGGGAGTTTCTAAATCAAAATCTCTTGGGTACTTTCCTGTGGGTTTTCGGCTTGAGAACCAAATTTGACTTTTCCCCCACCCCGATGGGATGCAAACACTTGGCAAATGCCTCTGGGTCCCCAGGGGGAAGCCGCTGATACATGGATAAGTAGGGCATAGTGTTAGTCCTCTCTACTCTTGGAACATAGGCATGATATAATTTAACATCTATGATTAACTTTGGAAGCAAGCTATTTTTGTGTAAAAGGGGAGAATATTCCTGGTACTACCAAATATCCACTTATCGGCAGCATGAGAGCATCATGGATTTACATTGACTGGTGCATAAACTTCTCACAATCAAAATATATCAACCAGGCATTCGAACATTCACCTGTGATAGTATTAAATAGTTGGACAATGGGCCCAGTGATTTTACATTCTTGGACAGGTTTCGGACATGTGAAAATATATAAAAGTCATGCGAATCTGACCTATTAGTATCAATGAAACATTTCAGCTTACAAAATACAGCAGAATTTAGATACATGACTCTGATTGACAGTATACCAGTTAGTGGTGACAAGGATGCAATCTCTTGAACTCAAATAATATATTTAGAATAGGCAATACTTTGTTTTTCTCCATTTTCACTGCATATGTATCAACATAATTATGTTAAAATCTTATATGAAAGTTGTAGCTGATATTTGAAGTGGTTAAATCTTTAAATAAAGCTATATACTAGGACAAGATGGGCTCTGAGTATTTAACTGCCAATCTGTCATATACAGTTGGTAAATATAAACATTGAAAGCCCAAGTAAAAGTGAAGATTTTGTTAGCAGCATTTGCTGAAGTAATTTTAAATTGGAACTGTATTATTTTCAGCGTTTTAATTCATATATTGTCGCGGCAAATTCAAATTTTAAGCGGGGACAACATGCTTTATAACATCCACGAACGAAGATTGCAAATATTTCCTAACAAAATCGCTCTATTACATATAAAACATAACAATAACCTTACCTGAATATTATTCAGTAGTCGCCGATGTATTGCTTCTGAAAATCCAGTTTATCTTGGGTCAAAAATATAAAATTTCGAGCTCGATTTCGACTAACAGAACAAAAATAAAAATTTTAAAATATGGAGGTGTGATGACCCTATCCCGAGAACCTTTGCGCGCGTAGTAAGAAGACTAGACACCAGTCTGTAAGTCAGCGCGCATTGCGGAATATTCATTTTTCGTTCATTCTTTGATAGAGTGACAAAACTTCAATCACCATTAAATGTTTAAGATTTTGTGTTACATATAGAGGTCTTAAATAGCTAGATAGTCGCTGAGATGCCCTTCAAACTTGAGCATACCGATATATTGCCCGATATATTTCAATATTTTCGTAGAAATATTATAGCATACATGTGGAATTCTGGTATAAGGAAGGTTATTAACATATAATTAAGGTCTTTTATCAAAATAATAACTAAACGGTTTGAAATTTTTCGAGAAACATCTATTACCGCCGTTGCTATGGTGATAATGACGTTTTAGGATAGCAGTTTGGGTTTAAAATGCTTTAACCAGGGACTGCGGGACAGAGGGGGAGGGGCGGTGGGGAGAGAGAGGGATTGCACCAATAATTTATCATACATATTTGTCATACACATAAGTTAAACATGTTATAATTTTTCACATCTATAAACAAGAAAACTAAAGAAAACATTATATACGCCAACTATGATAACTAACTCGATCACTGTTGTATTCAAGTCAGTCGAGTCTCTTTGTTTTTCAAACCAAAAATAATTGTCAAAAAAATTGGATCTAAGTAGGAAATCAACTATCTCTTTTAGAAAATGTTGGGAGCCACTTTAAAAGGCATTTCCTTTCTCATTCCATGCTGTGTTTCGTTTAAAAAATCGGTGCGAGGTGTGTTCTGTAACACACCAAGGTGTGTTTCTATAAAAAGTCAAAGGTGTGTTGTCGAACACACCAAGATGTGTTTTCATTCAAAAGGTGTGCAACTTAACACACCTTACAGTCATCAAAGAAAGGTGTTCTTAAAGGAAGTGTGTTCCATAACACACCTTGGTGTGTTTTGTGACCCACCATGGTGTGTTCTCTTACACACCAAGGTGCGTTTTCTAACACACCAAGGTGTGTTTTCCAAAAGTGCGTAGAAAGGTGTGTAAAAAGTACACACCTTGGTGTGTAATGAAACACACATTGATGTGTCATTAAAAACACCTTGGTGTGTAATTAAACACACCTGTTTTTAGAGTGCAGTAAGACCAACGTAGGTTTCTTCTTTCGCGTTGTCTTCTCGCGTAACTGTAGACTTGCTTCAAGTGTCTTTTAAAGGGGTTTTTATTATACGTGTCTGCCTCGCGAGCGTTTCGGTTTTGGTGGCTGGGGTTAACATGAAGCTTATACTCGTGTTCGCTTTCTTCAGGGCTTTCTAGTAAGGTGGAATGGCTGTCTCAAATGCTCTCTGGTCGGACGAGATAGCCTACGATTGATCGCATCTGGTATGCCGCGGACTATAGATCGCGGATGGTTGCTGTGGCGGTTAATGTATTGCGGTATGTTTCCGGATTTCGTGTATGGCTTGTAGGTACCGGTTCTTAGATCGAATGTAACATCTAAGTAGTCGGCACATTTTTGTTCGCCTCTATCGTGAGCTTCAGGTTGTGATCGCTGAAAATTTGTTTCTTGATATTTTCAATTTCTCTAGGCGTTTGGTTGAATGCGACTAGTCCGTCATCTCTATATATACCGATGTTATTACCGTATAACGGGGTTAGTTATACAGTTGGTAGGATCCCAAAAGCTCGCATGTTTCGGCGCGTCGAAGCTGCTCATAGTGACATCAAATAGGGAATCGATATATATATATACATATATATATATATATATATTTTCGCTTACCTCAAAACTTGTCTGAAACAGGCTGTTTCATCTGTACAAGAATGATCAGGCAGGTAAACTGCCTGATGATTCTTTTACAGATGAAACAGCCTGTTGCAGACAAGTTTTGAGGTAAGCGAAAATCTATAATTTGCTCTAACTATATGTTGTCGAGCACTCTTTGCATTTCGTAGACCTAAACTGACCTACACGTATATATATATATATATTTGTGGTTGTTTTCATATACTATGTATGTGATATAGTACATGTTGTAAGCTTGGATATGTGTTAAGGAAAGATTGTTCTTCAAGCTTTAGTCTCTAAATAACATCAGATTGCCGTCTGAAACCCTATAGTCTAGTGGTAAAACAACCGAACCGGCAATCGGGAGACACGGGTTCGAATCCCGTTGGGAGTTCAGATGATTTTTCTGAATACTAAAGCTTGAAGAACAATCTTTCCTTAACACACACATATATATATATATATATTCGCTTACTTCAAAACTGGTCTGCAACAGGCTGTTTCATCTGTAAAAGAATCATCAGGCAGTGACAAGTATCGAAAGAAATGACCGCTTATATGCTTCCTGCCGGAGCGTGGGGGTGTATGTGGCAGACAATGTGCGCATGCATGGCTTTGTTTGCGTTGTTTACGCGAAATTTGTTACGATGACGACATCGTAAAATTATTTCAGCTCTTTTGTTGAGTAAATAATTCTTGTTTTTTTCTTTCAAAATACAAATTTTTTCTTCTAAACATAAATTGCATCGTTTTGATCCTCCCGTGTACGAAATAGAATGTTTTAAAATTTGCCAATTAATACTGAAATCCTTATTGTTTTCTTTCAATGTCCAAATATATTTCGAAAGTTCCGTGTCGTTTGCATGCTTTTTATGCTGAAAAGATTTAGTGTGGTTGGCCAATCGCTCTTTGAATGTGGTTGCGTCATGCCAATGTAATTTTTGATCGTGTTTGTGTTGCTTACTGTGACTGTTGCTTTGTATACTATGTCCCTAGTCATGCACTGTTTTTGAAGCGGGCAAATGTTGTTTTCTCTACAACTGAAATTTGCTAATTTCTCTACAACTGGCAAATGATGTTTTCTCTACAACTGAAATTTGATAATTTGCCCTAATTTCTCTACAACGGGCAAATGGTGTTTTCTCTACAACTGAAATTTGATAATTTCCTCTAACTATATGTTGTCGAGCACTCTTTGTGTTTCGTAGACCTAAACCTACATGTATAAGCGAAAATCTATAATTTGCTCTAACTATATGTTGTCGAGCACTCTTTGGGTTTCGTAGACCTAAACCTACACGTATATTTGCACTCGTATATCGGTTGTGCACTCTTGTTTACGTTATTCATATATTTAACTTCAAAATGCGGCAATTTCGATTTGACTATTCACTAAAGAATTTCCCTATACCATCACAGGACGCTTCTTTGAAAATTTTGATTGAAAAAGTGGAAAGTGTAATAAAACGTATGATATGGAAACTAATTTCTTTCTTAAAAACAAAAAAAGCGAAAACCAAAACAGCCATTTCGGCCTTGCTTCCAACAAAACACCTCCTTCTATTTCGGAAATGCAACCTTTCGAAGACGACCTTATAAAACTAATCGAAAATTTAGAATTTCGGCCATATAGGAACCAATTTCAGAAATCTTTGACTAACGATCTCAAGAAAATCAATTCCTCTCCTAACATTTTCATTTTTGCAGACAAAACTAGGAATATTTATGAAACCTCGCTCGACACATACAACAAGCTCTTACATGAGAACATCACAAAAACATATAAGCATGGATCCGAGGACACTATAGATGAAATTGATTCAGAACTAAAAAACATTTCGAACAATTTAGGAATAGGCGACAGAATAGAAAAAATGAAAAAACACGAAGCATTTATATCTTTAAAAGACCACAAAGAAAAGAGCCGATTGATTAATCCCGCTAAAAGCGAATCCGGAAAAATAAGCAAAGTTATTTTGGACAAAATTAATTTTAATTTGAGACAAAAACTTGAAATTAAATCAATGGAGGAATACAAAACACGTTATTCAGTGGTTTGGCAATATAAAAGATAAGGACAGACACAGTTTTATTTCGTTTGATATTGTCGATTTCTACCCATTCATTTCTGAAAACTATTGGACAAAGCTTTATCTTAGGCTTCAAATTTGGCTACTATACCTGAAAACGATATTTCAATAATAAAACACGCTAGAAAATCTCTGCTTTTCAATACCGGAATTTCATGGATAAAAAAAAATAGCAAGAGTTTGTCTGACGTTACCGTGGGCAGTTTCGACTGCGCGGAAATTTGTGAGTTAATAGGCCTTTTCATTTAAAACCACCTGAGTAAGAAATTTGGCAAAGAAAGCATCGGCCTATATAGAGATGACGGCTTGGCTATTATAAAAAGTAAATCAGCACGTTTAGCAGACAAAACAAGAAAAGATCTCCACAAAATTTTCGAGCAGTTTGACCTAAAAATTACCGCCGAATCAAATTTACGCATAATAAACTTTTTAGATGTAACTTTCGACCTTAACAATAGAAAACATAGGCCCTATAGGAAGCCCAATGACGATCCACTATACAAAAATATGCACTCTAAATCACCCGTCGAACATCACAAGGCAACTACCTGCATCAATTAACAAGCGCATTGCACTTCTTTCATCAGATGAGCAAACTTTTCAGGAATCTGCACCCATATATCAGAACGCACTTAGGCATAGCAGCTTTAATCATGAACTTAGCTACACTCAGCACACACCGCAACAACAACGCAGGAATAGGCAACGCAACATCATTTGGTTCAACCCACCATTTAGCAAGAGTGTTAGCACAAACATAGGACGTAATTTCCTTATTCTAATTGACAAACATTTTCTACCGCACCACAAGCTCCATAAAATTTTTAACAGCAATACAGTTAAAGTAAGTTACAGCTGCATGAACAATGTCAAGTCAGTAATCACTAAACACAATGCACGCATATCTAGGAATAACAAGGCAAAGGATAGGGACACTACCAATTGCAGTTGTAGAGAAAACACCATTTGCCCGCTTCAAAAAGAATGCATGACTAGGGACATAGTATACAAAGCAACAGTTACAGTAAGCAACACAAACACGTTCAAAAATTACATTGGCATGACTGCAACCACATTCAAAGAGCGATTGGCAACCACACTAAATCTTTTCAGCATAAAAAGCATGCAAACGACATGGAACTTTCGAAATTTGTTTGGACATTGAAAGAAAACAATATGGATTTCAGTATTAATTGGCAAATTTTAAAACATTCTATTTCGTACACGGGAGGATCAAGACGATGCAATTTATGTTTAGAAGAAAAATTTTGTATTTTGAAAGAAAGAAACAAGAATTGTTTACTCAACAAAAGAGCTGAAATAATTTCACGTTGTCGTCATCGCAACAAATTTGGCGTAAACAACGCAAACAAAGCCATGCATGCACACATTGTCTCCCACATACACCCCCACGTTCCGACAGGAAGCACATAAGCGGTCATTTCTTTCGATACTTGTTACTGCCTGATGATTCTTTTACAGATGAAACAGCCTGTTGCAGACAAATTTTGAGGTAAGCGCCGAAAATCTATACATATATATATATATATATTGAATATTGATGAAAATTCAGTTGGTTACATGTATAAACAGTATAATTATTCAACATATTTATGTAACATTTTGTTGAAATTTGTTCAATCTTTCAGAAATATTACAAACAAAACGCTGTATATTTTATAGCAAAAACATCGCGTACGTCAGCGCTAATTTTAAATCAGCAACATACGTAGCCGTCATTGCGCATACACCCAATCTCCAAGAATCTTGGAGATTTACATGGTCTTTTCCATGGTCACCTGCCTGTTTCGTTGCGAGGCAACCAAGATGACCCCGGGGACGAGGTTTTCAGGACTCGTAAACGTTTGCTTTCGAGTTGACAGAGGAATGAAGCAAATTTGGCAAAAAGCTGGATTTGAACAGTTCTCTGTCGCACGTTTTGAAGTAAATAAAGTGATCGGTAAAGGCACTGTAAACAATTTACCGCTTCAAATTAAGTACTGTAACCAAGAAATCTAGATTTTTTTATGTATTTATGACCGCTTGATTCGTACGTACAGGCAGTAAAATATCACAATTTTTAGCCGAGTTTTTGTTAACATGTCTCAGAGACATGGTTTCGTTAATCGTTATTTGCGAACAGTATTGACTGTAACTAATTGTTTTGCTTTGCCGTTGACTTTAATGGTTGCATGTGGACAGATGTGTTTATAGAATCGGTGCAAAAATTAGTGTTTTGATACTGAGTGTATGCAAAAGGTTGTATTTTTAACATGCCCTTCCATTAAAATAACTAAAATATATTATATGCAAAGCCTTTTGTCTGTCGACTACTCCAGACTGTGAGTAGTGACTACACAAGAGGTTTTGGGTCAGTGATTGCTGAGAGTTGTTAATGAACAGCCTTTGTCCCACGATATACTGTAGTGCTCCTACAATTGTTTAGGGTCTGTTCATAAGAACCATGTTTGCTACGCCCATACCAAGATTACTTCATATATTATTTTATATAAATCTGTAACCTTGGGATCCAGTGTCGGCTGCAGCAAAAAATACAACACTGGTAGTCCCACAACATTCGGAAGGCTAGTAATTGCAGCCGATGACTGCCTGCTTGCAGTGACATGAGGGGTGAGGTGAAAGAAATTTTAGGAGAGGTGCAGTGTATGTGCCCACGGAGGAGTGGTTCTTGAATTTTAGGGTTTAAGACATACCCCCTTGAAATTGTATTTGAACAAAACTTGGCAAGTTGGTTGTAATGATTCTGTTATTATTCAATATTAAATTTTGAATTTGACCCATAATTTAACTGTTAGCAAGAGGAGGTGTATAAATTACCGGGGGTGGTGGAAAAAGTCTCAGGGGAGGTACAAAATGATCCCAGGAGAGGTGCTCACCTTCTCACAACTCCTCTTAAAATCTGGCCATGCTAGTGATTAAGTGTCTGTTGGAGCAAGGCAAGATGTCGACATTATTGTTTTCAAGTAGTGAAACTGATAGGACTAGGCCTTGAAAGGTCTGCACTCCCTCCAAGACTTCTATTATCATCCTTCCCAATCTACATGTTCCAAGAGTGCTCATCAACATTCAAAAGCTTTTCAATTTATAACATACATTCTAAATTGCAAATCATTATTGGAAGGAGGGAGGTGGGCAGTGAACAAAGCAAACTCTTGTGGACCACCAGGTCCGTTTCTGCTTCTCTTGCTGTATTAAGGATCGGCAACTGTATGCCACTCATGTAAATCTATTAAGAAATTTATCAAATTCACAGGGAGTGGATGAAATCTGGTTTTGATTGGCACTTCCAAAGGAAAACCTTAGGACCTTGTTCAAGGTATCTTACTAAAAGGGGGAGATATCTTTCTAAGAGGGAGACCTTTTAATTTATTACTCCCAAATAAATGAATCTAGAACTAGGGGTGAGTTTGAACATTTTCTGTAATTACCTATTTTGCAAAATATACACTAATTTAATTTTCCAGGAAATATGATTAGAGAATGGCAAGCCTGCAAAGTGAGTTAGCATGATTTGCCAGGCCATCATCTTCCTACAATAACTCATGTGGACATTTAGCTGGGAATTCAATAAATAAAACTTCAAAACAAAGGTATAATTGAGTTGGCCGTTATTAATAATAAAGACAACATTTTTATAAATGTCATTTCTTACTACTGGGCACACTAAGAGTACTTAATCTGTGAATTAAACATGTGATTCAATTAACAGGGACATAAACTTGAATACCAGTGAGTATCAGGACATGTAGTCCCGAGAAACAGCAGTAAGCACTAACTGCAGTCATTTTCCTGCATGCGGCTACTAGCCCCCTGTTCTGCTTCTATATGAAATTGGGTTACCTAAAGTATAATGCTTTGGTTTAATTAATGGTCAGAAAGAACTTTTACAGCTATTGCAACCACTCCGACCTCTTTATCTACAACAATTGTCATGAATGTACCAACTGTGACCATGCAGCAGCAACGTGCACCTAATCTTTTTAATTTTCCCCAAGGTGTTCAACTTCCACAGCATTTATATTAAAGTAAGCATATCTGCATGAATGCGTATTCAACAGTTGTTTATATATTTTAATTAGTTGTGTTGGAAAGAATAAATCGATAGTTCAGACCTCTAAGTATAAACTTTTTGGAAGAATAAGAGGCAGATTATAAAAACTTTGTTACTTTCAGCAATCATTGGACCAAAACCTCTTGTGATTTAAATGCCTGGAGTAGTGGAGAGACAAAGGGCTTTGCATATAATATATTTTCAGTTCTTTTAATACATACATGCATTATTCAGTTCACTCCCCATTGGGGCTTTTCAGTGACCGATTACATCAAGTATCTCGCTTACATGTACCTATATTACGTACTTAGCCTACACTATCTATTTTTACAACATTATTTTCTTAATCTGTATATCCTAACCCACCCAGTCAACTTTCCCTGTGGGAGGAAACCGGAGTGCCCGGAGAAAACCCACGACTTTCGGCAGAGCGTTGACTTACTCTTTTCACATGAGTGTGATGAGTAAAGCCACCAGAGAGAATTGAAATCAAGACTCAAAGGTAAAAGGCGCTTGCTCTAACAACTGGGGCACCGAAGCGCCATGGAAGGGCTTCTTAAAAATACGACCTTTTGCACACGCACATCAACCAAAACACTGATTTTTGCAGCTATTCTATAAACACATGTGGCCACAACCAAAAATATAGCCAAGCTAAAGTCAACAGCAAAGCAAAAGTATTTCTTCGTTACTGAACTCCATTTAAATTAAAGGTGTAAATTGTTTACTGTGCCCTTACCGATCACTTTATTTACTTCAAAACGTGCGACAGAGCAGTGTTCAAAGCCAGCTTTTTGCCAAATTTGCTTCACTCTTGTGTCAACTCGAAAGCAATTTTCTCGTGAAATGTCGAATAGATTTCGCTTAATTAAACTTGCGGTTTAGAGTCCTGATAAGCTGTGCTAAAAATATAACTTTTGAACCAGTGTTTGCAGCGAAACTTAAAGCATGAAAATTAAAAAATATAGCTTCGTGTAAAGTACACATTTTGTGTCCGCCATTTCGCGCGAGAAATGGAAGAATAACCATTTTTCCCAGCATGCTTTATATTAGCTAGAACGAACATTTGCGTTTTGGAAAATTTAAATTTTGAAAACTGTCTCAAAGTGAAACTACGATATTTTTGTACACTACGAGAATAATTCCCAACCAATACCTCTGGAGAGGCATGTAGAGGCTATTTCAGATTCTGGTCGGGTCAGTGTCTTGATGATGGTGGCTTTGTGCGAGGTGGGGTTACAACAAAATTTTCTCAGAAAAGCAATAGACTAAGAGACTTATTACCGACTCAGATGTTCAGTACCACAATCGACGAAACTTTTGATACAGACCACCAAAACTCCAGATTCTGGATCGGTTGGGTCAGGCGGGGTGAGGATCTGCTTCTGTTTCTTGACTTTTTGCACACAATTTCTCTGGTAGATTAACACATTTATCATCTGTTTTCAGCATTCTCTTTTGTGCGCAAACCGTTTTTAAAGTGGTTTTGAAAAGCATCCCTCCCATACTTCGGAATTTTAGTATTATGCAGAAAATTACGACAGGAGCAAAGTTAAAAGTTTTGAGCTTCATGGTAATAACACCAATTTTAGTTAGACAGAATAAAACACTAAAAACATATAAAAAGGCGAAGACCCTTGCAAAGTGTCTCAGAGGTCTGGAGCAAATCTGCCCTGGAAAAAATCTCCCACATTCTATAGACAATATTTTCATGGTAGAAATATTTTTTCGACACATTTCTCTCTGCTTTAATTTTATTGGTAAAACCATAGACTATCCAGAAGACATGTCTTCTGGTTTGTTTATGGTAAAATACAATCAAAAATTGTGGAAACAACGTTTACAATTGCTGTTTTTCTAATTAAACTTGAGATATCTGTTCAGAAATGCACCCATGGTGTCAGTACCACAGTTGGTCGCGTCAAAGCCAGGAAATTTAAAACCGTACCACCAGTTGCGGAACCATTTTGAGGATGCTTGGGACACACTTTCGCACTGAACAACACCTTTTGCCTTTGTCATTGGGCTACCTAAACAGGTACCACTCGTTACTTTGGTAGTCGAGGTCTCGTCGATATTGTTTTCGGCAATAAAAACGATAGATTGTTTTGCAACAGGATCACATGCAGCTTTCCAGAAATATTTAGGGGTGGTGATCTGCCCAGCTTTATGCGTCCACTTCCAGCCCCATTCCCAGTATGTGGCTTGTCCCGCTAAAGAATGAGAAGTAGATGTGAAATTAAAACTACAGCAGTTCATGTCGGTCAAAATGGTGCTGATTGCAGAGCCCTCATATACTCACTTAACTTACCCAAAGTATGCTATAAATAAAACAATGCTTTATTCCGAGGCTTTCTTACAAATATTTTTTTAATTCCTATTTAATTATTTTTTCATTGAGAACAAAGCAGTGTCTGGGATTTTTTGTCATTAGTTGTTCAAACGCATGAGTGTTTAAATTCCGTCAGGAATTTGCACTGTTGAGATCTCATAATCGCTAACAAACCTACATAATTTTACTTATATTCTCAAACTGTGACCCAAGGCAACAACACCCTGGGTTTTTACGTAGATGCTTCAGTTATGTTTACATAGGAGTGACAGGACCTGATCAAATAATGTTACTGTAATGATCATTTGTGCTCTTCTGTTCTGCTAGCAAGTTTAGTCTCCTCAATCGCGCATTATTGGTTTACATAAATGGGAGGCTATACAGAGGCTAGCGGAGCCACACGTTTTCTTGTTAACTGTTCCTGATCCTATACTTTGTCCCGACTACAAATCATGCTTAGCCTAGCAAAAAATATGTGCACAGTGTTGTTTTCCAGCGTGTCTGCATAATAATGTCATTTTCAAATTTGAATGTTTTCAAACTGAAACTGCATCTGTCGTTATAGTATTTTTCCCAGATAAATTCGGCTTCAGTCTCTCACATGGTTTTGAAAAATGCCTTTTATACACGTTAAAATTTCGTTTTTACACCTGGTGCGATATTTAAAACGTTAGTTTACCAATTGGCAAATGCTTATTGGCCAGGGCTAACAGCGTATCTGTTGCTTCTTTGCCTAGCACCAGGTCTGCCACGTCGCCCATGCATATTTTCCCATTCAAACAAACGTAAATATATGTAATAATGAATATCAGTCAACGAGACATTGTTTCACCATGCACGAGGAAGCCATTGAGACTTAGGATATTAACCAATCTTAGGAGGAGGCACCACTTCCACTACCTCAGGTTTAGGGTATTGTGTGGTTTTGTTACGGTGTGACGCCACACAGGAACTTGCAGTGAAAGGAAGGAAAGCGAAGTCCTAGGAGAAGGAAGAATGGAAACAAAGTTATATACTTGCCTGTTCCTGTAAAAACATAAACTCCATGCTTAACCGCATCAACATAGTTTTTGACAGCATTCTCCACTGAAGCCCAGTTGCCTGCATTGAATGTTTGCCATTGTGGAGCAACGTTAGTCATAATGAATGTAAGATCACGTCTATCTTGGGTATCGAAAGCTCCATTTGGAGTCAGGTGACCTCTTGAACAAAAGAAGTCAGCGCTCGCAGCCTGGGGCTTACTACAGTCTCCCACTTGTGCCTGTGGATTTGGAGCTAAAAAAACATAGTTGAATCAATGAGAAGTTCGACTCGGTAGGATTCGGGCAAACTATGCCATAATTTGATACTGTGACGTTGAAATTGAAAAGAAAGTCCCTGAAGTACAACAAAATTGAGCATCCAAGCAAGTAGTAAGGTAAAATTGTGTTTCTGCTGAAACGTCAGATCATCTTGACCAAGTTTGTTAGTAACACAGATTTACTTACTTTACTTACCAGTCCAGTGCTCTTATTGTAGATAATGTTGTTGGCAACGGGTAGGAAGAATAAAGAGTTGGGAGGGCATGCATAACAGTATAAGACAGAAAGCTGGCCCTTCATACCCTCCGAGATTCAGGTAATGACGGTTTCTACTGGCAACATTCAATTTATGGACATGGGTCTATTTTCAAAACAAGACTCGTTAGATTTTTTCTGGAAAAATTATCTCACATGCCAAGAATAGCAATGTACAAATTTGGGAGAAGTTTCGGAAACGTGTGGTGGAAAAGTATTGATTCAACAAGGCTTTTAAAGTTTAGAGGTTAGCGCCGTCACTGAAAGTTAGTTTGACTTTCTCTTTAAATACTGGTTTGTTCGAGAAGCTATATCATACATTCGAAGTCGTTTATTATAGCGATTTAAAAACACCTCAAAGTATGTTTTCGGTGTTTCAAATCACTCTAATAAACTCCTTCTCGTGTATGATATATTATTTGACAATAATTTATGAAGTGTCTCAACTCAGGTATCGCTTAAAAAATCGCTGTAATGTTTCATCCAAACATATTTGTAATCACGATTTTATCCACGAATTCGAGAGAGATATTTGAGTGATGGAAGAAATATTGTTTTCACCAGGAAAGGATAAAATTTATATATTCACGTCACCATCTAATGTTCTTTTCATTATATACAAACAACACGGATAAGTCACGTGATCGGTATCTTCACTAGTGAGGATATCGAAAAACTTTAATGTATATCTGCTAGTAAACCACTCGCTTCTGTAAAATAAATCAACTTATTATATGCATAAGCATATTTTACTAGAAACTAAATTAATCGTAGTATCCATATTACACTACATCCGGGTACCAAATGACGTTTTTCTCGTACGTCACGCTCGCGAGTGACATACGAGAAACGCGCCACTCGGTAGAGCCCGGTCACCACCGTGTTATATTCTTTTTTATTCCACTATGCAAACACCGTTGTTTCCTAAATTAATCTCCCCACAAAACTAAGATATAGCGATATTGGCCCAAATTTAAATATAGCTAAATAAGAAAAAATTCTCAAATTAAGATGCAGCATCAATTATAATAAAACAGCGAAAACTGGTGCGTTTGATATACCAACCATATGATCCCTTGTCCTCTTCCCAGTTCGGTCGTTTTGTTTTGCCTGAAATCCCAGTGTATGGAACGAGGTAGGCAGTAAATTCAGGTATTAAGGTCTCAATGTTGTAACATGAAATGAACTGAGCATCAGCTGGACGATCACTGTTAAGGCCATAACACAGTCTAGAATGCTTTGGTGAGCTGCAGTCGTCGGTTGGTGAGTTTTTGAGAACACCGGCTACAATCCATTTTTGAATCATACACTTGTCAAAGTCATTGTCGAAGGCATATCTTTCTGCAAGCGGAATGACCCTCTTGTAGCTTTCTTCATCGCCTTCTGGGGTGGAATCAAAGTAATACGATTGCTGATTAATGCTTGTTAATACATGTGCCAGACAGTTATCAATAATTTCCATCTCCCTATTTTATCTTATATCTATATTTCTAACACGATTCCTATCTATATCTCTGCCTTTGTTTCTATCTCTATCTCCATCTCTATTGCTATAGCTGTCTCTATCTCTGCCTCTGCCCCTGTTTCTATCTTTATCTCTGCTCCTGTCTCTATCTCTGTCTCTATTTCTGTCTCTATCTCTGTCTCTATTTCTATCTCTGCCCCTGTCTCTATCTCTGTCTCTATTTCTATCTCTGCCCCTGTCTCTATATCTGTCTCTATCTCTTTTTCTATCTCTTTTTCTATCTCTTTCTCTGCCCTTGTCTCTATATCTGTCTCTATCTCTGTCTCTATTTCTATCTCTGCCTCTATCTCTATATCTGTCTCTGTCTCTGTCTCTGTCTCTATTTCTATCTCTGCCCCTGTCTCTATATCTGTCCCTATCTCCGTTTCTATCTCCGTTTCTATTTCTATCTCTGCCCCTGTCTCTCTATCTCTCTCTATTTCTGTCTCTTTCTCTGTCTCTATTTCTATCTCTGCCCACGTCTCTATATCTGTCTCTATCTCGGTCTCTATTTCTATCTCTACCCCTGTCTCTATATCTGTCTCTATATCTGTCTCTATATCTGTCTCTATATCTGTCTCTATATCTGTCTCTATATCTGTCTCTATATCTGTCTCTATATCTGTCTCTATATCTGTCTCTATATCTGTCTCTATCTCTGTCTCTATTTCTATCTCTGCCCCTGTCTCTATATCTGTCTCTATATCTGTCTCTATATCTGTCTCTATATCTGTCTCTATATCTGTCTCTATATCTGTCTCTATCTCGGTCTCTATTTCTATCTCTGCCCCTGTCTCTATATCTCTATTTCTGTCTCTTTCTCTGTCTCTATTTCTATCTCTGCCCCTGTCTCTATATCTGTCTCTATATCTGTCTCTATATCTGTCTCTATATCTGTCTCTATATCTGTCTCTATATCTGTCTCTATCTCGGTCTCTATTTCTATCTCTGCCCCTGTCTCTATATCTCTATTTCTGTCTCTTTCTCTGTCTCTATTTCTATCTCTGCCCCTGTCTCTATATCTGTCCCTATCTCCGTTTCTATTTCTATCTCTTCCCCTGTCTCTATATCTCTCTCTATTTCTGTCTCTTTCTCTGTCTCTGTCTCTATTTCTATTTCTATTTCCATCTCTGCCCCTGTCTCTATATCTCTATTTCTGTCTCTTTCTCTGTCTCTATTTCTATCTCTGCCCCTGTCTCTATCTCTGTCTCTATCTCCGTTTCTATTTCTATCTCTTCCCCTGTCTCTATATCTCTCTCTATTTCTGTCTCTTTCTCTGTCTCTGTCTCTATTTCTATTTCTATTTCTATCTCTGCCCATGTCTCTATATCTGTCTCTATCTCGGTCTCTATTTCTATCTCTGCCCCTGTCTCTATATCTGTCTCTATATCTGTCTCTATCTCGGTCTCTATTTCTATATCTGGCCCTGTCTCTATCTCTGCGTTTGCCTATATCTCTATATTTATATCCCTACCCCTATCTGCGTCTATATATCTGCCTTTTTCTCTTTCTATACTAATATCTCTATGTTTCTTATTTCCGCTGCTGACGTGATCCCACGCTGCTCTGCGTGGGATAAATAGGTTTTTTTGGACCGCTGTAAAACCCAAGCCCTCAACGCGGCCGGAAGCGCGAAAACGTCAGCAAAAACAAAATAGCTTGTTGTAGATTATCCTCGTTAAACCATAGGCGGCCCGGATATTTAATATTTTGGATTAGCTTTCTTTGATATATTCACTTGATAAGCTTGAACGCTCCGCTTTTTTCTTGTTTTTATTCTCTTGATAAAGCTTGAATGCTCCGCGTTGTTAAATTTTTCAACGCTCCGCGTCACGCTCGCGCGCGTGCACTTGCGCACACAAGGCTATTCCAAAGTTAGCAAATTTTACAAATGCAAATATTTTCATACACAAACTCTAAACATGTCACCGCGTTATAAATATTACAACAAACTTTATTTATTGAAATGTATGTACATGTGTTGACATCATTGCTTTTAACATAAATATCTACAGTTCTTCTGTACCAACAAGTGCACAATCAGTGTTCATGGAGACATGTTTCAGTGTTTCTATTATAAATATTTATACAAATTGCATTTAGTCTAAAACTTGTTATAAGTTTGTATGCATTTCATTCTGGACAGATCACGCCTGGCATATTTGCTAACGAAATCGCTAGTTCGCCATTCATAATAGGTCAGCGGTGGCCCACACAAGAATAGTTAATTAGCCAAGATGGCCGACGTTTTTCATCTAAATTATTGTCTTTACAATGTGAAAATTGTCGCCATGCGAAGTATCCGAAGGACGAACCATAGCGAGATTAATAGGAATACTCCAGTCAATATATTCGCTAGTCTGTAGGGAGATGTTCAGGACCTAAACGGCTTCGTGGAACACTTTTGTTCCGTAGATCGTAGTGACGACAAAGCAGAACTGCACAAGTGAGAAGTTGTATATATATTACATATATCACAGGAAACTCTCCAAATTTGTGCATCTGATATTGCCTGGGCCCACCATGACAAACTACAAATTATGCATACCGTATACTGTTGCAATATGTCCAGCAGATAGTGGGAATTCGAATTAAGTATTATTACGTATCGTTCCCAGATGACTAATTTTTTCATAAATATTGAAAAATGGTAAAGTAAACAACTCAAATATGCTCTTGAAGTGAAAAATCTGATTCTCGTTTAATTAAATACGTTTAAATTTATGGTGCAGACTCTTGGCTGATAGGCACTAGAACAACATACAGTTGGTTGACAGGATATTTAAATGGCATTTGGTAGACAGGATACTTTGCCGACATTTAGTCGACAGGACATCTTACCGACCTTCAGTCGACAGGACATTTAACCGACATTCGGTCAACAAGACATTTAACTTATTAAGGTACATTGGTATGCCTTACGTATTAATTTTAGTTTGTGTAATGCTAGACTATTTTACGTGTCAAGGGGAGATCCATGCGCTTTAACCAACCTTTGGATGACAGTACATTTAGCTGACATTCTGTCGACAGGACATTTAATTGACATTATTCGGTCGACCAGGTATTTAACCGACATTTGGTCGACACTACATTTAACCGACAATATGCCAAAAGTCCAGTTACATGCAAGGTTGCAAATTGCTATGATATATAAAACCAAGAAAATAATCATGCATATCATTTTCTGGTGCTTTATTTTACATACTCCTTCCTTGTATAAATAATATGCTTTCAGAAACTGTATTATGCTTTCAGAAACTGTATTGATCGACAGGACATGTAACCGACATTTGGTCGACAGGAAATGTAACTGACATTCGGTTGATAAGAAATGTAGCCGACTTTTGGTTAATAAACAGGACATTTAACTGACATTCAGTCGACAGGACACGTAACTGACATTCAGTCAACAAACATCGGCATGACAGGACATTTAAATGGCATTTGGTTAACCGACATTCTGTCAACAAGACATTTAACACATTAAGGCGCAGTGTGCCCTAGTATGCCTTACTCTTTTATTTTAGTTTGTCTAATGCCAGGCTATTTTACTTGTCAAGGGGAGATCCATGCGCTTTAATGGGTTAACCAACATTTGGTCGACAGTACACTTAACTGACATTCTGTCGACAGGATATTTAATTGACATTATTCAGTCGACTGAGCATTTAACCAACATTTGGTCGACAGTACATTTAACTGACATTCTGTCGACAGGACATTTAATTCATATTATTCGGTCCACAGGGCATTTAACCGACATTTGGTTGACAGCATATTTAACACATATTAGCCCAAAAGTCCAGTGACAAACTTGCATGTAGACAATAATCGATGTCTCCTTAATGAACACAATTAATAACAGTAATAGTCTTTAATATTCATCTCTGGCAAAGAAATACAATGAGCTTAGATAAGTTATTTAAAGTAAACATTATATACAAGTTTATAAATTGCTAGAATATAGAAAACCAAGAAAATAAACATACACAATCATCATTTTCAGGAGCTTCATTTTACATACTTCTTCCTTGTATATTAAATGATATGCTTTCACAGGCTATATTGAATCAAATTGTTTGCATTCACTGATCATGCACATAATTCTATTGGCAATTCTCCGTATTAATACATTAACTGTGAATGTGATCTTAAATAAGGCCAAAATAAGATAATAACTGACAAAAATTATAACGCTAAGAACATCATACAGGCATTCATCCACATTGAACCTGAAGTCCCGGGATGAAGAAGGGCTCAGTTTAAATCATGAAATAATGAATGACTACAAAGTTTATACGCAATAAGAATCTGTACGACAAGCCATATAAGCATACAAACGTTTCTTACCGTCGCGTCTGGTTTTTTATGCCTTTAAAGCACTTCCCCTCTTTGCCAACCAACCTAGCCTTTCTTCATATATTCGCCCATATTGAAACGTTTGTGATTTCTTTCCTTCGAACATGGCACATTTCTTTTCATAGGACAAAAATAAAAAAAAGCGTACAAACTTCAATAACACCTTTCTCTTGAATTTGAATCAAAAATAAAAACAAAATAAGCTTCAACCAAAGATCCTATTGTAGCTGAAGTTGTTGCATTTTTACAACTTCTATCGAAAGACACCATTTCGCTCAAAAGCCTGGAAAAATAAGCCTGGCAGCGGCAAAATATTACGCGTAACCATGGCAATATTGGTATCAAATTGATCCTCGAGAGACCCTCTATCTTCGTAGTACCCCATATGACCCTTAACGAAAACCCGTGCAAGCAAAGATTAAGGAATCTGAGGAATTTTTCACTCGTCCAATTTGTTCCCAGGCTCTCGAAATCACCAACGCCGTAGCGAAAAAATTTGGGACATTCCAAAAGTAAAGTTTTGCATGCAAAAACGACAGGCGTGAATCATCTCAACTGTTTTAGAGTAACATTACTATGATGGACAACATGGCATATGTGCCAAAACCCGTATCCGGGGCGAAATACCTGAAATGACCACACCCAGAAACAGCACTGTCGACATAGCTCTATCTCCAGAACCATGAAAGCACAGACTTTTTGAAGTGCTTATCGTTTTTGGAGTGACCACTCTTAGGGGTGGTCATTGCAGAGTGAAATGTGTCTAGGTATAATATATTACAAGAAAAGGACTATGTACTATCTCAGCTCAAGTGCTAATTATACATCACATTTCTTTATACATCTTAGAAAGGCTATCATTTCCCAAATATTTTTGTCATATGTTAAAAAAACTATACTTATTTCAATATAATACTAGATGATTTCATGAGAGTTGATATTGTTTAGTTGAGATCAAAGGAGGAATGGTGAGATAAACCACAATGCATTGCCTTAATTATTATTCAAAATTGGAATTTTCGACAAACATTTCATGAAAAATTGTGGATTTATGTTGCCATTTTTCTGCTAAAAATATCGTATTTTAAAGGTATGTTTTTATAATTATTTTTACCTATGAATGTAATTTAACGATTTGTGTCATGTTTGGTTAATTGATCGCAGTTTAGAGATTATAATCGCGCATGGTATTTGCCTATGTTTCGGGTGTGAGAAAAGTGGCTTTGTTATCTGCCGGAGGTAATTTTACATATGACGGAGAAAATTAATAGAATGGAGTATTTCTGCTGTACTTTAAAATATTGTGAATTTATATTGCGCTTTTCACCCCGAAAACTTCGTGTTTTTGAACGATTGGCTTTTTTTGTTTATTTATCGCGCTTTCTTATCCGAATCTCTCATTATATTTACCATTGTGTCGCGTCAGTACGCAAGCCTCGAAAATGACATGTCAACATGTGAAGGTAATATGGATAATCCAAGAGAAAATCTAATGAAAGTCACATCATTGAAATCAGGGTTATGACTTTCTTTCTATTTGTACCATAAAACCCGAATTACCTCGTGAAATAGGCAAGATATTATGGTTTTAATATGGCATATTTTTGTGCTTTATTCTGTTGATATTCCGCCGTATGGCGGGAAGGTCAGAAGGCCATGGCCGACGCGTGCTTCTGAAATGAGATGATACCTTCAGATGAGCTCAAATTTAATATCCTTATTCGACATATTATTTTGTTTATTAATTATTTAATTAACATATTTTTACCCAAACCTGAAGTCTCAACTGAGCAGGTTTCAGTACTTTTCTTGGCCTTGGAGAACATAGCCAACTCTTGCTCTTCTGAGTCATGCAAAGATAAATTTTACCTGTGTTTTATTCCAAGCAAAAATAGTTGACTGGGGCTATGACGATTATTTTCTCCAAGTTCTACCTTTTATATTAATATTCAAGGTAGACAAGACAATGACATATGGTTCAAGTTGCATTTGCACTTATCTACCACCACTGGATAATTATGATACAAACATTTTGTATGATAAATCCTTTATTTTTTGAATGGATAATAGTGAATTCCACTCAGGTATATTAATGCCTGGGTCCTCCCACGTTCTAGTAATCAGTGCACTCGTGGAACACGCGAGATTTTGGAGGCGCGGGCCGTGACGTGTTATAGAATCACACTGAAATGCAAGACAGATATATGGCTGAATTAATATGGGTATATCAGTGCGGTCAATACGGCATATGCAATTCTTCGCGTTTACCAGGTTAGTACTTTTGTAATAAATATATATACCAGTAAGCTTATAATTTTCACTTATGCGAATATCTGCAAACATCCTACAAAGTCCGAAGGCTGCAAAACATTATTGATAATATTATCACATTCTGGCGGCTGGAGCTTGAAATGCGAAGACAAAAACTCCAGTATTTAAGTATTTAAGAACAAAAATGTTTATATAAACACGAAAATGCGAAAAGGAGAGCGTTTTTACAGCTCTAGAAAGCATTTGTTTTGGCATTCTGATGTAATTTTCAGTGCCAGGCTGAGTATAGTAAAATAAACATAGCATTTTTACAGCTTCACACGAAATTAAAGTACACTATATACTAAAACCGTGCAATTTATAACATAAAACAACGATTCAATGTTTATATAAATTTGCCGTTGATAAAGTAAATTTCCAACAGATGGATGGGGCTTCAGACTGTAAATGTCTTGAATAACTCAAAGCATTGACACAGTTAAATATTGAATTATATTATCCTCATTGTAAAACAGTTTCCACTGGGAGCCGAAAGACTCTAGATCTTAACGACCAGCTGACAAAAGACTGGAAGTCTTGACAACATAAGTTCCATTATTCACGGTATAAAATCTATTTCCGGTTTCAAATCACTATAATAAACTCCTCGCGTATGATATATTACAGCGCAATTGTTGTAAAAATATATAGTGTAGGCTCAGGGGCGTACATATCGATTTTGGCTGGGGGATGAAGTTTCGAAATGAGGGCGACTCATAAATTCAGACCGAACTCTCAACCACCCCCCCCCCCCAATTCTAAATCGAAAAGTCAATGGAAAAATTACGTACGCTGCTTCAATAAGTTGAATGGCACACAATTCAGTAAACAAAATATGCACACACATTCTAATGACCACCTTGTATAAGAAAAAAGTTTTTATATCACTCATTGGAAATTGAGCAGAAACTTGTTCTCCGACTTTCAGTTACATTGAGTACTCGCATGAGAGTTCATGTCATACTGCCTTTCGTTTTTAGAAATTACGTACACACTAGTGCTGTCAGCAGTAGCATAGCCAGCCCGCCGATTTAGTCCCGAACGTACGAAAATTCCTAGATCCTCCCCTGATTTATTTGTTCGTGTTCATTGACGGTGAAAACAACCAATTTCTAAACAAATGAATTTTGATAATGATTTGAAATTTGCATAGCAGGACCAAATCGGCGGACTGGCTACGCCACTGGCTGTCAGTGCTAAAAGCCTAAAACTCTTAGCCTTAAGTGCTAAAATTATTAGGGACAGGATTGACAGACTTGAGTGGTGTCGCTAGTATCATAATGAAAATTTGGAAGCTGATCAAGACAGTTTATCTTTCATAATTATGTTCGTTGGTGTGAATTAATGAACTTTTAAATTAATCAATATAGTCACATATTTATCAAGTGTCCGCGCTTTGTTAGTTTTTATTAATTATCTATTAACTTGCGCACGAGTAGCCGCACTATTCAACTTGCGTAACTTACATTTCATATTTTTACTGAACTCATGTACACAGGGCAGATCCAGGAGAATAGGAAGACTGAAGCAGTATGACAGTTGACACCCATTCGCAGGGGGTCCGAAGGAATTCTCCTCTGGGAAATTTTGAAATCTAGGACCTCGTAGAAAGGACTTCCTGCGTTTTGAACAAATATTTTATTCCAATTTGTAGGTGGAAATCAGTAAAAAAAAATTGGAATTATATCGCAAAAACAATGTAGTTTTTCCAGATAAGAATAAGTTTAGCAGCATTCCATACTTTAGCAGCAGCATAATCGAAAGTTCGTTTCATTGAATTTATTTTTGGCTTCGACAACATCAGCTTATTTGTATTACTTCTTAATTCATATCGATCAGAATTGGATAATTTAAACATGGCCGAAATGTTCTCAGGACATTGGCATGTCTGTGCTTTTGAAACATATTTTAGTTGTTGCTCCTTCCTTCTTTCACCTAGCGTTTTCCAGTCAAGTTTCTTTAAAATATCTATAGAGCGTATTTCATATGAGTCGCCAGTAATAACTCTTCCAGCTCGGTTTTGAAGTCTCTGTAGCTTGCCTCTTAAAGATTCGCCACAGTTACCCCAAATCATTGAGCAGTAATCAAAGTGTGGTTGAACTGAAGCTTGATAAAGATGTTTAAGATTTTCAGTTGAAACATATGGCTTTACACGACGCAACATGCCAATGCCCTTCGAAGCTTTTTTGCTGATGTTACCAATCTGCTTATCCCAGCACAGATGTTTGTCAACTAAAACGCCTAAGGTATTTTTTGATTCCACCTCTTTTAACACTTTCCCATTGATAGACACACTAATGTTTTGAGAAAGATTACTCAACCTTTGACGTGTTCCAATGACCATGTATTCTGTTTTTTCCACATTTGGTGTTAATTTATTTGAAAGAAGCCATTGATGAATATATATTTTCTAATTCATTATTTAAGGATTCTTCCACATTACATAAACTAGATGAACGCACTGTAATAGTTGTGTCGTCAGCATACATTGCGGAATGTGAGTTCTCCAAACAGTTTGGGAGATCATTAACATACGTCAAAAGTAGAAGAGGACCAAGGTTTGACCCTTGTGGAACCCCACAATTTACCTTCTTAGAACACGATGTTGCAGTATTGACCACGCAGAATTGTTTTCTATTATGCAAATACGATTTAAACCAATCAAGGCATTTGTTTTGAAGCTTTCTTATAAGAAATTTTATGATCAACTGTGTCAAATACTTTGCATAGATCAAGGAAAAGGAGACCGTTTATCATCCCGACATCCATATTCAGGAACCATGAATCAGTATTTTATAATAGAGCCGTTGTAGTTGAATGACCTTTTCGAAACCCAGACTGACATGGAGTCAGGATATTATTTTCAGTTAAAAACATGTTGAGTTGCGAACAAACAAGCTTCTCAAAAAGTTTCGCACTTATCGAGAGTATAGAAATAGGTCGATAATTACCTCGCTCTTTTTTGTTACCGGATTTATAAATTGGACTTACTCTTGTTATTTTAAAATCATCAGGAAAAATTCCATTTCTTAAAGAAGCATTAAATATCAATGTTAAAAATGGGGCAACGAAATCTTTCTAGTCCTTTATAAGTTTGGCTGGAATATTATCAGGTTCCACAGACTTAGATGTATTTAATTTACTAATTTCATAAAGAACCTCCTGAATATGAATGTCTGAGAAATTATTTATTTATTTATTTAGATTTGCCACTAACATAGCAATGATATAGGACTATAAAAAACTTGGAAAGAATATGTGGCAGGGTTCACGCAACAGCTTACGCCAGTTACTGCGATCCCAATTTACAATTACATATTACATGGTATATTATACAGTTACAAATTAATCTTCAATTTATAATGATGAAATGCTTGTAGATTTAGATTTTTTATTAATCAAATGATTAATATTATTCCACATTTGTTTTGTATTATTCTTATTTCTATCAATGCAATCTGTATAGTAATATCGCTTTGCATATAGATTATTTGTTTATTAATCTTGTTTCGTATAATTTGTAGGCATTGTGATATGCACTTGAATTTGATTGAATAGCTTTTTTCTTAAGGAAATCCCTACGGTTCATATTTTTCTGAATCTCATCTGTGAGCCACGGAGCTCTTTGACTTCTTACTTTATGGTTTTTAAAGTTGTTTAAAGTTCTCCCATAATCTATTTGGATCATCAATATCCCAATCTATATCTGAAAAAGCGACATTTAGATAATGATTAAAATTTCTTTGCACGTCACTCTTACAATCCCTTGATCGAAACACTTTAGGTTGATTTTTATTAGAGCTAAACGAATGTTTTCTACAAACGTAAATTAAGCTTTGGTAACTAATTCCTACATGCAGAACCCCAGATTGCGAAATGTTTTCGGGATTAGTTACAACTGCAACATCCAAAAGAGACGATGTACTATCTGTAATTCGCGTAGGATGCTCAATCAACTGTGTTTCTTGGAATAAATTTACTATCTCATTGAATCTTTTAGTGTGATTATTTAAATTATCTCGTCAAAGATCGCAATTAAAGTCACCTACAATAATTTGTTCTTTATGTTTAGTATCAATATTTTGAAGTAGTGTTTCAGTTTCATTTAGGAGTTCGATTCGCGATTTTGGTGTCTATATACAGGTGCAATTAAAATAGGTTTGGATTTTGGCTTAGTGATCTACAACACGCAAACTTCGTCATTGTAGCTACAACACGCAAAGCTCGTCGACTTTAATCGTCACAAAAAGCCGTTTTAAGCCCGATCTTTCACCACCACTATTTGCCCACTATTACTTGCACATGTGGAACTGTCTCCCTTCTGGTAATTTATTTGATTAATTAGTGATTGGCCTGCTGGCAGGGGGGGTCGGGGGGCCATGGCCCCCCCAGCGAAGATTTTTTAGGGGGCGCCAAAACATAAATGGGGCGCCGAAATTGCACAAATCACACAAAAGCGCCAGTCCGAATTGGAATTTTGACAGATCCGATGAGCCAACGAGAGAAAAAAGGGTTTGCGATTGTTACAAGCACTGTTCAAAGTGCTAGTACGCGCGCTTAATTTGAGTTCTGTTAGTCGGAATACGACTTACACGAGGATTAAAAATTCACCAGCCTACCTACAACTGCAAGGCATTACTGTCCAGTCTGTAATATCTCAAAGGATGTAAATTGTTAATTGTGAAGTGATTTGGCTTACGATCACTGGTAAGTTCACCGTCTACTTCATGAATGTTCGCCGTCTACTTTTCTTTTTAAGAAAAAAACTAAGTCCTCTATGAATTATATATTTATTACTCCTGAATGTATTGTTCCTTGCGCCTTTTTAATTTATACGATGTTTTATAGTTCTCAGAATTCCGTCAAATCGCCACCCAAAACGCAAGAAATAGCATTTCAGGGACTCTAAATTTTAAAATTTTCCCGGGGGGGCATGCCCCCGGACCCCCTAGAGGTCTCGCGTCTACGACGCTCAACCATACACATATTACAAGGGGGCGCAAAATTTCCAGGTGGCCTCCCCTGGCGAACACAAGCCATCACGCCACTGTAATAATTACTACGCCGAGGGGCACACTACGGCTACTTTCATGTGGATATGCTCACTCATGGTTGACAAAAACATACACACGCGAACAGTTTTTTCGCCGAGAAAAGCCCGAAATCAAACCAAATCTGCGGCTTTAACAATATACAACTCCTTTACATATTCCCAATTAAACTTCAATAATTCCATTGCCCACACAGCACAAATTTAAAATATTTCCTTCAAATTGCTTCGACTGCACCCATTGACAACATTCACAATATTTTGTTTAACATTCCTGACATACCTCACCTCTCAAAAATTGAAACCCTCGCTGTGATTGGTCGAAATAAAACAATCGCAGGAGCACAATATCCGGTGAAGTCCATCAGACGGAGAGGGGAAGTGAGAGACGACAACGAACCGTCTGATAATTAGGCTAGCTTTTTGCCAAATTTGCTTCACTTCTCTCAACTCGAAAGCAATTTTCTCGCGAATTATTGAATTGAATTCGCTTAAACTTACGATTAGGAGTCCAGGGAACGGTTGTATAAAGGTCTTAAATGCATTTCAACTACCATTTTCGTAGTTAAATAGTGGTTAACTGTAAAATTCGCGATTCTGATTGGTTAACTTTCGCACTACTTATAGTTAACTTTAACTACTTTTTTATACAACCGACCCCCGATAACCTCTGCTAAAAATAGAACTTTTAAACCAGTCTTTGGAGCGAAAGATAAAGCATGAAAAAAGTAAAGCTTCTTTAAAATACACTGATTTTCCTTCCACCATTTGGTGCGAAATGGAAGAAAACAATTTTTCTCTGCATGCTTTGTATATGTAAATATTTTCACGTTGCTAACATGAAGTACTGGCACCCATATTTTCTTATTATGGCTGCCATTTTAAGTTTGAAGCGATGTAAAATGTTGACTTTTCGGAAGGTGAGTGTTTTGCCACTGAATAGATAGTATAGCAAAAGGATATCTTGAGTGGCATGGGCGCCTTTAATGTTTTTGTCCCCCAAAAAATTACCATCCTGGCTAGTAATAATAATAATAATAATAATAATATACAATATTTATAATTATACAGGTTAACTTGGTCAGCTAATTTAAATAGCTGCTATCATTCAAGCACCTCAGAGAGTTCAAAATAATTTGTTGCCATAGTGCAATAACAATTTTGGGTTGCATAAAATACCAGCTAAATTAAAAGATTTTTCTATGTTACATAGCCAGGATTTTCAGTCAAGGGCCTCCAAAAATGTATCAGGCAGAAGGGAGTAAGGGGCGGGGGGCCAAGTGCAACATAGGGATTTGTATTAATCCGAAATGTTTCCTAGGTGGAGCCGACAACTCCACCAGTGGGCCGCTTTGTATAAATGTATTCAATGGTTTTATCAATATGGCAGTAAAACTGTATTCACTAGGATAACTTTGTTCTGCAGGCAATCAAGGACAGAGGCGTTGAAGCGGAGAAGAAGATGATATACTATGGGTGAGGAATTTTAGTATATATTAGAGCTACGTTCAGATTCTGAGTAGTCAAAGCTTGAAGATGATGACTACAGTATATTCACCAAGTAGAAGGTGTTAGTTAGTAGATGGAATACTCGAACAGAAATGTTTATACATATTTTAGACCTAGCCAAGAGCAGTTGCAAAAAATGCAACTTAGGCCCTCTGGCAGTAATTGAATCTGCGGCCCTGCAATTCCGGTGCAGCGCTCTAACCAATTCTGCTACAGAGTCTAGTAGTCGTTTGGGCAGAAGGCCTAAGTTGCATGTTTCGCAACTGCTCCTGGCTATTGTAGGTCTAAAATATGTATATAAATTTCCGTTCGAGTATTCCATCTATTATTAATCTTATCGAGCGAGATGTCGAGAAAAATCTTGATATTCACCAAGTTGTACTATTCAAGAAAATGACATTGAAAATTTAGAGATTGTCTGTTCAGATAATACCGTTCACTATAGCCAAAGCACAAGGTATCAAACAATCGGCATTAGAACATATTGCATCAAGCCCAATGTTTGCTTGTGCCTGAGTAGTGGAAGAGACTGCTTCAAAGACTTTCGCATTGATTCAACAGCATTATGGTAACTTAACGTAAGCTAAGCTAAGTTAGGGTCATTGTCGACAATGGAAGACACTGGCTTCAGTACGTAGAACCCATGGAAACAAGTGAACAGTACAAGTAATATAGAATTTCATTTCTTTCAAGTAATATATAATTTTATATTTGTTAAATGTCATTATAATATAACATCGTTATGACTAATTTCATTTTCAGTATTCTCATGCTGCCGCAGTACTCTATATTACTTCAGCACAACCACCCCTGCCCTCCTCCGCAAGCGGCCATAAAAATCAACTAAAACCCCTTAGCACTACAGCAACAAGTAAATTTATGTCAACTAGCACTAAGATATGCAAAATGTGCTGAAAAAACATTCTGTCAAACATCCAAACTCATTATCTGTTCAATCCGACAATTTGCTCAAAATATAACCCTAAGCGGGCAGTGATGCCATGAGTGGTATTTTAAAATTTGCCCTGTAAAGGGTTAATAAAGTTTCTATTATTATTATTATTATTATTATTATTATTATTATCAACTATGACTGGTTGATATAGTCGCATGATCAGATGGCGTGACTTGAGTCACTTGACCATTACTTCACCACATGTTTTGTAAGTTTTATCACAAGAAACGTTTTATCTGTATATATTATTTTTATTAAAATGGGTTAAAATCTCACAATATTTCGTTCAATGTATTTTCAACAGTCACTGCCTTAATTACCTAGGCTGAGACCATTTCCTGTCGCTTGAAATATCAAGTGGCTCCTTCGACAAAGGCTGTTCGTTGTCGTCTTATGCTTGAATTGTAAAGTAATCCTATTGTAAAAGTCTAAGCGCTGTTAAAAGACTAGCCCTTCCCATTTCCAATAACAAAATAGACTCGACTTTTGCCTTAAATTAAGCTTTCAGGCGAAGATTTTTTCCAATAGTTTCTTCACCTTTCCCAGAGGTTTGTACTATCACGAAACTTCATCGTTGTCAGCCATGTTGGCTTCGTCTCCGCTCCTTTATAAACTCCTTTATAAATTTTTCCAGAAATTTCGTCTGGATATAGTGAAGTTCTATTTTCTGGAGTTTTGAAATTAACAGACGTGCAGAAATACATAAGCCAAACAGTAGGTCAAATTTTTACACAGGGTTAGCGCTAATCCTGCTTCGAACAACCGGTCCCAGGTAACTTCACATTCATCAGCTTGGTCGAGAATAAATCTACAAATTTACTTAAATCTTTGCCAGATTTAAATCACTTGATGTGGTTTTTATCTCTGTTATAGCCTAAAAATTTTCTGTACAAATTTCTAGCTTCTTGAGATAGAGATTAAACCATTTTATGAAGATTTATTGAAGCTCGTACAGCCACGTCGACTTTCCACTGAATATATACGATGCGTTAAAAAGCACCTCTATCTGTATCCCTTTCTAACAAAGGTCGTCTATCATATATCACTGAAGGAGTGTTACTTACCTTCAAATGGCGGTTGATTAGCAATGTAGTTGGCACCAAGTCCAAGAACATGTATGCAAAGGACCAAGAAACTTAAGTTCAGCATTTTCGTAGATAGTGACCTGGCAAGCTTGCTAATGTATATCAAAGGCTGGCGCTTGGTCAATTCTATAAGTACTGTGCAGATAATAATTTGCCGGTAAGCTGTAAAACATGGAATCTAGAATTGGCAATCTTGGATTTCCGGAATCTAAGAATTTTTGAATCTTAGAAAATCACATCAAATATATAATTTCCTTTTTTTTAAATTTTGACACAGAATGCGTTATTTTGCATGTCGTTTGTTGATCGTTTTTGCTACATTATTCCATAGGGTTATCAGCCTAAATTGTCTGTGTTATAAAGCTAGAGACACGTGTCCAAAATGGGACCTTGGAGACAGAAAGCAATATTTTTACAGGCATAATGCTACATAATGGTATTTTTACAAGCATAATGGTACAAACGCTTAAGCTCAGTGCCAAATTTGGCATTTTAGTGTTACAATGCTCTAAATTAAGTGATACAGAACAACAAAATCTAATGCTTAATTTGATTGAAATACCCCTATTGTCAGAAATAAGTTGTCAACACCAGCTTCAGAAGTGCGATAAACAATTTGGTAGATAAAACGCGCAAAGGCAAAGCATGTGTAAGAATGACTCTAGTTTGCAAAGGCCAGGGTGCAAAAGCACTCTCTTTCGTCTTTCTTGTTGCAATGACAATGTAAAGCCTCAAAGGTGCGCACCTATTTCAGACACATGTATAAAGCTTTATAACAAGGGAGGATTTAGGCCGCTAACCCTACGGAAATTGCAGATGATCTAGAGAAAACGATCTACAAACGTTATGCAAAATGACGCATTCTGTGTCAAAAATGCTAAATGACAAAATATATAAGCGAATTATATACTTTGGAATGATGTAAAAATATTTAGAAATTTTAAGATTTTAAATTCCAATATTCAAAAATTCCAAGATTCCAAAATTCCAGATTCCATGTTTTACAGCTTACCATAATTTGTTTACTCAATGGTTTCCGTTCAAACCATTCTTCCGTGTCAGCACTCAGTTTGTACATTAACCATGCAAATTTAGGTAACACGACGTGAGAATCACACAGAACGTGGTACCAAGTGGTAGATAACGGTTTCTTAATCTAAAGTGTCCTGTTCTTGAATATGGGGCCAATACATTAAGAAAATTCAGATCTAGCTGAGATTATGGAAATGAGGGAGAATGAAACCAGGAAGTGGGAAAATCAGTCACGTCTACCACATGAGTCTACTCGTGTGGTTATGAGCGCATGGCGTAGAATAAATGTATTTCATTGTTAATTTCAAATAAGTCATGTTTTTTACTCCTTGATCGATTTTAGGAAGGCACTGTTTTTCACTCCCCCCTCTTTTCCACACTCCAGTAACCGGGTTAAATTTCCTCCATATAATCAGCCCCCCCTGAGTAAGATATTTGATACAGTTGAGCAATATATTCTTATTCGGAAGCTGAATCACTATGAAATTATAAATGAACCATTGGCTTGGTCTTATCTTACCAAGTCTTATCTTGGTCTTATCTTATCTTGGTCTTATCTTATCTTGGTCTTGCCTTATCTTGGTCTTATCTTATCTTATCTTATCTTATCTTATCTTATTGAGGACATCGCTTCAGTAAGTGAGCTATTAAACAACTTAACAACTACGCTTAAATCATCAGCAGATCAATCTATTCCTAAATCAAGCTTCAGGGATTATCTTAAACCCTACTGGAAAGAAGGCCTAAAACCATTGCACGACAAATGTCGTCACTACAGAAAACTTTGGATCATGCAAGGACGCCCGCGAGCTCCAGACAGTGAAACTTTCCGCGCTTACAAGCAGGCAAAACGTGATTTTAGAAGGCATCTCAGACGAAAGGCTCACGAATACGAGTGCAAAGAGTACGAACATTTCGAAAATATTTTTGAGCAAGACAATAGCGCATTTCAACGCATCATGTCATCTCGACGGAAAAAGAGAAGACTACAAACAAATAGTCTGAAGATTGACGGAAAATTTATAAGTGACACGAACGAACTGCGTGAGGTATGGAAAGACCACTACTCGCAATTGTACACTCCTAAACCGAATCCAAATTTTGACGCAGAGTTTGCTTCTCATGTCGAAAGTTGTTTGAATGACTATGAAATTGAGAGTTTCAGCGCGAGCTTTGATGCTTTGAATACAGCTTTCACTGTTGAAGAAGTCAGTAGAACGTGCAATGAATTACCTAATGGGAAAGCATGTGGTCCAGATTCTTTGTTTTACGAACATATAAAGTGTGGCGGTCATGCGGTATTTCAAGTACTCACTGAGGTTCTCAATGCAAATAGAGTCGAAGAAAAGATCCCAAGTGCTCTTGCGGTCGGTGACATTATTTCACTTTTTAAACATAACAAGAAAAATAGACACGACAAAAATAATTACCGTGGCATTACGCTGTTGAATGTAATCGGAAAAATATTCGAACGATTAATACTCGATAGATGGACCCCTTTTTTCATCAGAAGGGGATTTCCTAACAGCATGCAATATGCGTACCAAAAAGGGAAAAGCTGCCTTGATGCAACGTTGTCACTAAAAGAAGCTGCACTACATAACATTGAAAATGGTAGCAAAGTTTATTGTTGTTTCTTGGACACCACAAAAGCATTCGATACTGTGTGGATCCCTGGCCTCTTCTACAAAATGTTCAATCTTGGTATTAAAGGGAAAACTTGGAGACTCCTCAGAAATTGGTACTCCCAGTTAAAAGTCGCGTTATGTTTGATGGTGTACCGTCTGCCGAATTCCCGATTTTACAAGGAGTAAGACAAGGAGGTGTTTTGTCACCATGGCTCTTCATGATATTCAACGACGATTTACCTAACATTTTTGACGAATGCGGTGAAGGCCTTTGGCTGAACAATCTCGAATGCAATCCAGTTATGGTCGCCGATGACATTACCATAATGTCCACACGTGTTAAGGGTCTACAAGTCATGCTGGACTCTTTGGAACGTTACAGTATTAAATGGCGTTTTGAGATCAGTCCATCCAAAACAACTATAGTAACTTTTGGCGAATCTACGCAAATGCGGAACAAGCTTATGAATTCCCGCCAGTGGACTTTGTATGGTGTTAAAATAGAAGAAAAGGAAAGTTGGCCACATGTTGGAATATAACTATCCGGGAATTTTTCGAGCGTAAAACGCACACTCAATGCTTGTGCAAAAGCAAAATCAACGATGGCAAATGTTTCCAATATCGGCGCTCGTCCGAATGCTATAAATCCAATTTGTGGTGCCAATCTATTGTGCACTGTTGTGTTTCCGACTGCTATGTACGGTTGCGAACTTTGGAACAATTTAACTCAGCATGAAACAACATCAATTGAAAGAAGTCTGCGCTTCAATGCGAAGTGTATTCAAGGTTTAGATCCTAATACCAGATCTGAAGCAGCAGTTGGAAGTTTAGGCCTGTGGTCAATGGAAGGTTACATCGACAAGGCCAAGTTAAAGTACTTCGGTCGCTTATGTTTATCAAGGCCAACAATGGTTACAAAACAGATCTTCATCAATCGCCTTTTCTCATACCTTACAAATCCACGAAAACAAAAACTTAGCTTCTTTCCTGATATAATCCGCATTATACAAAAATACAACCTTACAAGCTATCTCACTACTTATATTGGCGAATTAACCTTTCCAACAAGGAACACCTGGAGGAAACAAGTTTATATTGAAATCAAGAGATACGAGGAGCTAAAGTGGAGAAACGGCATGTTAAACAAAGAAGAACTCGTTTTCTTTAAAGAAGTTCATACGAAACTGGAACCCCTACACCTCTGGAAGTTGGCAAGAAGAAATTCTCACTTGAAATTTTCAATATTGAAAGTAGCAAAGATTGTTTGTGGAAATACTCCGAGACTTTTCAATTTGTGGACGAAATGTGATGAGACGACCCGCTGTATTTTTTGCAAAGTTCAAGTTTGGAATGTTAACTTCCATTTTATTATGAGATGTTCACACACAAGTAGCTGGCGGAACAAAATGTGGGACGAGATATCAGATAGTCTTCCGACAAGTATTTTGGCTATTCTTCAGTCAATGGATGATGTCGAACTATACATATGCTTACTCAGCAGACGTATTTACCATGGATGCGGAAACGAAGGCCTGATGGACGAACTTTCTTTAATTGTTGTCAGACATATTAACATGCTGTTAACTATAACAGAACAAACTAGCTTTAATTAGAACTGACCATTCATGAAATTAATCATTTTTTAATTTTTTGTTTGTTGACATTTTATATATTTAAACATTTTATAGTTTTTAAATATTGTACCTAGATATCTTCAATATTGGAGGAATTAAAGTTTGTCTATCTTATCTTATCTTATCTTATCTTATCTTATCTTATCTTATCTTATCTTATCTTATCTTATCTTATCTTATCTTGGTCTTATCTTATCTTGGTCTTATCTTATCTTATCTTGGTCTTATCTTGGTCTTATCTTGGTCTTATCTTGGTCTTATCTTGGTCTTATCTTGGTCTTATCTTGGTCTTATCTTGGTCCTATCTTGGTCTTATCTTGGTCTTATCTTGGTCTTATCTTGGTCTTACTTGGTCTTATCTTATCTTGCTGTAGTGTAAAGAATTTATTTTTTGATTGTAAACTGTCTGTATAATTGCCAGGAAAGGATATCAATATCGGTTTATTGACTTACTGAATGAATTCGGTTGAAAAAAAAAGGAAAGTAGACGCCAGGAACAAATGGCGATATTAATGTATAAAAATATGAATGGTTTGGCTCTAGCATACTTGTGAGAGTTACTGTATTCTGTTTGAGCAATATGTCCGATGCGTACAAATCACGTTGTAGTGATGTATTAACCTTAAAATACCTATGCCACACATATAATATTAAAAACGCTGTCTTTCCTATTATAGAGAGGAGAAAAATCCGAAGTTCCTCTGGCAGGAAACTAAATTGGGTAAAAAGAAAAACGGCTTAAAAGATTCAAAATTTCATCAAGCGAATCAGAAACTAAATATAAGACGCGGCTGACCGGAAAAGGCCACTTCATTTTCCAGACTTAAAATCTCCATATAATAATTACTTATGTTACGTCAAATATATTGGTTATCTGATGAATCTATATGGAAAGTGAACTGGCGTGGCACAAATCATGTAGTAAAATTATTTGCTAGTGTTAACCGTGGAAAGCTAAGCGTAGCGTGTAACAGTTACAATGACAAGGTCGAATTGTGGGCAAGATATCTTCAAGATATTAATATACAGACAACATCATCTGCAGATGTGAGAAAACAGCCACGATTATGCAATATTGTTAGTAACCAAATCAGTGTTACTGTTAGTAAACTGAGACTAGGATCAATGCTCTTCATTCTGTTTACGTCTTAAAGATGTGATTTTAAATAGGTATTATTGCCGTCAATATTGGTTAATTTGAATTTGAAATTATAAAACAACATACATATATGTACATCAACATGATTCACTTTGCAGTTGGATCTGTGTGTGGTTCGTTTTATCACGTGGTATATGAAGATGATATTTTATTGGTTAAAGTGCCCCTCGCACAATTTCTTTTTTTCGTATTATCGGATCTACTACCTATTTACAGTGGTTTAGTGAAAAAAAAATTTAAAATAATTTGGGTGGTTTTTATGGCGTGTCAAATATGGCATCTCGTGGCCCATTGACGCGGAGTTAGGAGTCTGGGCCTAGCACGCTTTTCTGACGTCACGCAAGGCAGTTGGTGTTTTGCTTTGTTGTTCGATGTGTTGTTTTATATTCGATCCCGAGGAGGACTGTATTTTACCAAAAACCTTTCAATTGCAAATAAGTATTATACAGCGATCATGTCCAGCAGTGAATCGGATAATTCTGATGCAAGTTATCAATCTGATGACCCGGACGTAAACTTCATTCCTGAATATGTCATAGAGGATGAATAATTAAATAATGATAATCGTCAATACTCCAGAGCTCGAAGACGATGGTTGTTCGGGCATTGCATAATAGGCCGATGAACCTTTAGCTGACCAAGCCTGGCTGAAAACTACCACAAAGAAGAACAGGTGCGTTTAGAAGTAGAAGAAAAACTTGGCAAAAGATTAAATAGTTCTGTAGATATAAGCGAATGGTAAGGAATTTATATCAAAGTCTATTAAAAATTCGTTATAATTTGTCATTTCAGTACGCGATGTTTGATGTAAGGTAGTCGCTTTGACATGCTCTGTTGCTCTAGCTGCTTTTGACCGAAGTGAAATGTTTTATTTTTGTAATTTTGTTGCAGGTGTAATTGTGGTAACTGTAGTGTAGAACTACTTCATAATAGATACGAGTGCTATTGCTGTTCTGAGTTGGAAGGCTATGACGAAGTCATGTATAACGCAACACCCAGGATTTAATTGCTTTTGTTTGCAAAAGTGGAGTTTAAAGATGTCTGAAGATAACTATAAAACCAAAATTAAAGCCAGATATCGCCAACTGGAAGGAGAGAACAGGTTAGAAATGCATTTATTGCTCAATTACTTGTGATATTATTAAGTAGAATATATAAAATTATTGCATGTGATAGTAAAAGACAAAATCATTTTGTATTGGCATTTAACAAATTGTTGTCCTTTTTCTAGATTCCTGCCCAGTGTCTCGTACAGATGATTTACGAGGATGGTTTATCGATTCCTCGGCAATGAAAGGAACCTATGCCTGCATGTGCCTACATGGCTATGTTGCTGGCTATGTTGCTGGCTATGTTGATGAATCTGACTGAGAAATATAAATATCACCTCTCGCATGCTTCCAAATTGTTTGGTAAGGGACTGTCAATAAATTGATTTTCTGAACATCAGCTGTTCAGGAATAGTTTGGGCCCGATGCTGGTTGTATTGTGTAGTTTGCACAAAAAATTCTGTGTTAGTCCAAATTGTTCAATAATTGCGGACCATAAGCAAACGCCCTCCTCAGAATAAGTCTGCAAAGTTGGAAAAAATCTGCTTGGCGATAGTCCCTAACCAAAGCTTACACACCATATTTATAGTGTTGGGTCTTCGGAAAACATCCCCAGAGGAATCCAAGTCGATACTCCCCTTTCTTATGTCCTAGTTAGTACATTTTACTATTACCAGAGGTAACACCGTCCCCCTCCGGCTGACTGGAATTTCCTCTGTTGGGGGAATCTGGATGATTTCTGATAATGAAATTTTACAAAACCTGTTATCGTGTGATCCATGATAATATTAATATATAGTTGGTTTCCTTTTTGATAAATTCACAGATTTATTTATTATGTACTGTAAAAACTCGAAACATTTTCGATTTGATTAAAATTTATGTTACACCTTTGTCCCAAATACTGTGCTCTATTTTGTTTTTGGGTGGGTATTTAACATATTTTTGCCCTTTCATAGGATTCTTGCATAATCTACAGCATGGAATAGCCTTTTCGTTACGCTTTCATTTTTTATTTTTTGCTTGTTTCTCCTGTGCAGGAACATGTAATTCTGTAAAAAAGTCGCAAACATTTCAGAAACTGTTATGAAGTGAATGGTTTATTAGCCCATAAACTGGCAGTACCCTACTACCTAGGAGTAAAATCATCTGGAATTAGACTGAATGAAATACTCTACCCTCATACAGCATAAATTGGTTGGGTGTATATTGGCGCATTGCAAGCTAATGGGTACGATATACCAAGAAATGTATGAAATAAGTACCTGGTGTGGTTGCTGGGGCATATAGGATGGCCATTTCACGTCTGTCCAATCTTTTCTTGAGAGCCTCTGCCTTTGTTTGCTTTGCAAACATTGAATCCACTGGCTTTGGAGACATTTCTTTGAGCTTCAAAGACGCATCTTTTCGTGCTTTTTTATTTTATCCAGTGTATGTCTCGAATACCTCCTGTACATATGCTGCAAAGATAAAAAGGAATATGTAACAAATCAAGACAATTTATCTCTATAGACATTTTACGAAAAATTACTATTTACAGATGAAGCAGGTGAAAATAGTAAATGCACCTGTAATCTATATACATACTGTAGATAGTACTTACAAGAGTTTTGTGAAATTTTAACATTCCTAATCGTTGCTGCATCATTCTTAAACTTGGGATAAGTGCCCTTTACTCGTTCCGCATTGTCAGCTTCTTTGGTCTGTGTGTCACGATGAAGATTTGCATTAAAATGCACGACAGCAAGAATATAGCTGGAAAACAATCAATAATATCTTAGGTGTGTAGAGTAAAATCCTAAATAAACTTACCATGACCAATTAGCTAACCCATTACTAGTCAACGTCTAAGCATCTCTTCGCCTCCCCTTACAGTACATTCTTCACTAAAACCAGATGCTTTTATCATCAAAGCCACAAACCTGCAGTATTGTCCAATATAAGAGTATGCAATCGTTTTGGTGGCAAATTGATTTAGAACACTATGGCTCCTTCCAGGCAACTTGTCTGTTCCAAAGGAGAATCCTGCTTGATTCATTTCAACTGCCTGGGGTTTGTCAATACAGCAGAGACGTTCTCGTAAAGTTGTGAATCTTAATATAAAATGATCATAACATGAGAATCCCTACTTTAAGTCTAATGCAGGATGATGTTCTCAAATGGAATCTGGGCTTGGCTAACTGTGGTTTTATAACATGCATATAATACTGAACTGATACCTGTACAGTAACCATAATTTGTATATACCTTTTGTGAGCCACTTTGTAGCCGGAATTTAACTGCCATGGCCACACTTGTTGAACAGTGGATCACTGTGATCAGAATGTGTATTCAAAATGTGTCCCAAAAATGACTTGAATTTGGCCCATATCACCAGTCCATTGCCACTAAATGTTGATGTTGCGCTCCAGTGCAGGTGATTCTCGCATGGTTTGATCCATTCGTTCAATGATTCGCAGTCTTTTTCCTTAGCTATTTTCGAAAGCACCTTCCGTATTTCTGAAAATATTGATCATGAACTTGTCACAAAAATGATCCAGCTACTTCACTTGGGAGAAGGCTAAACGTTTTGCACATGCTCACAATGCAAATTCACCCTGCCTAGCCAGGTTAGAACGTTTATGAGGAAATTTCCCATCCCGACTAGGCAATACCCTTGCTAGACAGTTCAGACATTGAATCATATAAATACTAAATACAAGTATATATTATGAATGGCATCTCGGCAACTGACCATCCTGCCTAGTAGAGATATATAAACACTCCCTCGATGTAGTTCAGCACCTCCTGCTGCATGTAAGCATGAAAGTCGATACAAATGCATATCAAAATGGAATTGTACTTACTTTTCTTTAAGTGCCAGATATCAAAATAATGTGTTATATTTTTCAACACAGTTCTCATATGTTTGGCAATTGATGCATGTCTATCTGAGATAAATGTTGTTACGGTCAACCCTTGCTTTTTGAAATAATCCATACAGGACTTAAATGATATGAACTCCATTGCAGGACTGCTTCCTGCCTGATTTCTCTGTAATAGGAAATACAAAATACCATTAACATCTGAACATATTCATGTTTTCATACCAAGTAAGCATTAGTTGAATCTCACAACACGGATATACACAATATACACAGGGATGGACCCAGGATTATCTGATAGGAGGTGCCAAGCGGGTGCTGGACATGATGCCGGGTGTGCCCAGCATCCAAAGCAGGGTAAATTATCACTCAGGACCCTTGGCACGGTCAACAGGTTATCATGGCAGAAAATGTTTGAAAAAATTATTCTCAGATGGCCTAAAAAGGCCTATCAATGACCAGATATAACATGAAGCATATTGTATTTTTCATTTTTTGGTTTTGTTGTAGAAGTATAAATTTGTGAACACAATCTTCCCTTAATCCTCCCAAAGATCCCTATTTACACCCCCCTGGAATTTTCAAAATGTAATAATTATGCCAATATTCAAATGACTATAATTAATTCAGTATAATTCAGTATTTCTACAGTATCTGCACAAGATCAAAGTGTATGATTTTCGTCATGGTACAATAGAACATTGTATATGCACAGAACTTAGCCGAGTGTCCCATGCTGTCGCGGCGACCTTTTCTTGCCATTACTACACCTCCCTTGATTTGTTTAGCCTTTTCTATCAACATCCTCTGGTATTTCTTCCAATGAAGGTAGAGAGTTGGAAATAGCTTAGTCTAAATAAATAAATAATAATATATATATATATATATATATATATATATATATATATATATATTAGGAAGAAATGTTCTTCGAGTGAATTGTTCCAAACCGCGTAAGCAGAAAATACTGCTTGCCGTGGCTGGGAATCGAACCCGCGACCTTAGAAATGCTAGCTCGATGCTCTACCTACTGATCTACACGGTCAAGTCCGATAATGGCCTGGGATTTATTAATTATAATGCTGAATTACGTAAACATACTCGTTTATATCGAATCCCAGCCACGGCAAGCAGTATTTTCTGCTTACGCGGTTTGGAACAATTCACTCGAAGAACATTTCTTCCTATCATATTACCGAGTGAACTTATCACAACATTTCATATCATTGTAGAACTGAGCATAGTTCGATGCTGCATTGATATAAACGAGTTTGTTTACGAAATTCAGCATTATAATTAATAAATCCCAGGCCATTATCGGACTTGACCGTGTAGCTCAGTAGGTAGAGCATCGAGCTAGCATTTCTAAGGTCGCGGGTCCGAATCCTGCCACGGCAAGCAGTATTTTCTGCTTACGCGGTTTGGAACAATTCACTCGAAGAACATTTCTTCCATATTACCGAGTGAACTTATCACAACATGTCATATATATATATATATATTCGCTTGCCTCAAAACTGGTCTGCAACAGGCTGTTTCATCTGTAAAAGAATCATCAGGCAGACCTAAACCTACACGTATATATATATATATATATATATATATATATATATTAAATCTTGGTGTTGCTAAGCAGTCAGTAAGGACATGATATTGGCTAAATTACGTCATTCATACGCCCATAATCCTCTCCCATGCCCCGTCCCCCAACACTGACTACAATCTTTGCCATAATACTTTGGGACAATATAGCTTCATTGAGGAAATATAGTATTTATAACATTTTTTAACGTAATTGCTCCCCCTCCCTCTCCCACCCGTTTCAATGTTGCGCTCATGTCAGGAGATGTCTCGTTTGCGATGTATTACTTTTTTGTGATACCAAAATTGAACGGGACGCGCGGGGAGAACTGAACATAAGATGCGTGATGGAATTTCAATATTTGTCCCATAGTTTCTGGCAAAGATTGTCTGAGGTTTGCACACTTATATACATAGTGATCTTAAAGAATATTTTCTTAGTCAGATTATTTGACTTAAAAGTATATTTATTACTTTAGAAACTAAGAACAGAAATATTTTCTTTTCAGAGGAGCTTTTGTGGTCTATATGTAGGTCATTCTTCGAGGAGGGTGGGCATTTCTTATAGTATTTTTACTTGTGAGTAAAACTGCGCTACAAACTGTAAACTTAATCACATTTCGGACATGTTTCTAAGAGATGGATTACAATTGTTTGCGCAAAATGTGGAACTTCACGAAAAAAGTTATTGTGCTAGAGAAGGATACGCCGTTTTTCGCGACTATTGACGCCCCTCTCGCCTTAGTGAATGGGGCAAGTGTGGATCGGGTCAACACTGAAATAATGGATGTCCGTTGGCGTATGTTCAAATTACATCGTCAAATACCAAAAGATGAGCAAAAACAAGTCGAACCTTGTCGTCGTTGCTTTGCGAAGCTTATTTTTAAGAATGCCGAACATTAGCAAACAATAATATGCTGACAGGATAAGATAATTAGCGATAATCATATGCTTGTCTGTCAACAAACAATTTAGTGAACGAGGCTCACTCGGCTCATGCACGGATCTCACTATTAAATATAGTTTTTTTCTCGGGGTTTTAAGAACATACATTTTATATTTGCTAATTTCTATAACACAATGTGTACAAAAATAATGTTATAGTAAATTTATGGTATAGTTAAGATATATAGGAAATAGTGGTCTATTTTGAACGGTTCTCACCAGAAAACAGTAAATGAACTTGATATCTCACTGCTTTCTTTATAACGGAAGTGAGAATCGTTGCTCAAAAATCATCTCTCACTTGGTTATATCGTCCTTAAAAGTTATAAAATCATGCTGGCATATCTGATATGCATGATGTCAGTCCTCCATCGCGACCTTGTTAAATATAAGTTGCTAAGAAGTAATTTACAGCGCATATAAGGTGTAAATATTTAGGTGAGATTCGTAGTGAGAACCGTGTGGTAGTGAGCTCAATATCAATGTCACGTGTTTAATCAATAAACTAGTATTTTGTTCTGTAGCCCTTTCCAGCAATCACTGCGCCTGCGCGTCTAGGCATACTTAATAGTAAAGTATTGACAAATCTACAGAAGTATCTAGCAATGTTTTCCAAACTCTATCCTTGATCTCCGTCCATGTTTCATGATTGATTCCTTAGAAATGCTAGCTCGATGCTCTACCTACTGATCTACACGGTCAAGTCCGATAATGGCCTGGGATTTATTAATTATAATGCTGAATTACGTAAACATACTCGTTTATATCGAATCCCAGCCACGGCAAGCAGTATTTTCTGCTTACGCGGTTTGGAAAAATTCACTCGAAGAACATTTCTTCCTATCATATTACCGAGTGAACTTATCACAACATTTCATATCATTGTAGAACTGAGCATAGTTCGATGCTGCATTGATATAAACGAGTTTGTTTACGAAATTCAGCATTATAATTAATAAATCCCAGGCCATTATCGGACTTGACCGTGTAGCTCAGTAGGTAGAGCATCGAGCTAGCATTTCTAAGGTCGCGGGTCCGAATCCTGCCACGGCAAGCAGTATTTTCTGCTTACGCGGTTTGGAACAATTCACTCGAAGAACATTTCTTCCATATTACCGAGTGAACTTATCACAACATGTCATATATATATATATATATTCGCTTGCCTCAAAACTGGTCTGCAACAGGCTGTTTCATCTGTAAAAGAATCATCAGGCAGACCTAAACCTACACGTATATATATATATATATATATATATAGTCAAATCTGCAGACATGCATGTTTCGCCGTTCAACGGCTCGTCAGTGCAGCTTGTAACGCAGTCTAGATGCGAGTGACTTCGTATTTATACACCATACTCTTGCCCTCACCAAGCGCATGTGGTACAATACTCAGACACATGCGCATCCAGACATGCGTGAAGTGTCTTGGGGCCAGAGTGCTCAAACGACCACAAGGGAAGTGAGCTTTTGCATTATAGCTTATTAGCCACCAATTAACCTCACAGAGTGCTCAACAACACAAGTGAAGGAGCATATATAGTCAAATCTGCAGACATGCATGTTTCGCCGTTCAACGGCTCGTCAGTGCAGCTTGTAACGCAGTCTAGATGCGAGTGACTTCGTATTTATACACCATACTCTTGCCCTCACCAAGCGCATGTGGTACAATACTCAGACACATGCGCATCCAGACATGCGTGAAGTGTCTTGGGGCCAGAGTGCTCAAACGACCACAAGGGAAGTGAGCTTTTGCATTATAGCTTATTAGCCACCAATTAACCTCACAGAGTGCTCAACAACACAAGTGAAGGAGCATATATAGTCAAATCTGCAGACATGCATGTTTCGCCGTTCAACGGCTCGTCAGTGCAGCTTGTAACGCAGTCTAGATGCGAGTGACTTCGTATTTATACACCATACTCTTGCCCTCACCAAGCGCATGTGGTACAATACTCAGACACATGCGCATCCAGACATGCGTGAAGTGTCTTGGGGCCAGAGTGCTCAAACGACCACAAGGAAGTGAGCTTTTGCATTATAGCTTATTAGCCACCAATTAACCTCACAGAGTGCTCAACAACACAAGTGAAGGAGCATATATAGTCAAATCTGCAGACATGCATGTTTCGCCGTTCAACGGCTCGTCAGTGCAGCTTGTAACGCAGTCTAGATGCGAGTGACTTCGTATTTATACACCATACTCTTGCCCTCACCAAGCGCATGTGGTACAATACTCAGACACATGCGCATCCAGACATGCGTGAAGTGTCTTGGGGCCAGAGTGCTCAAACGACCACAAGGGAAGTGAGCTTTTGCATTATAGCTTATTAGCCACCAATTAACCTCACAGAGTGCTCAACAACACAAGTGAAGGAGCATATATAGTCAAATCTGCAGACATGCATGTTTCGCCGTTCAACGGCTCGTCAGTGCAGCTTGTAACGCAGTCTAGATGCGAGTGACTTCGTATTTATACACCATACTCTTGCCCTCACCAAGCGCATGTGGTACAATACTCAGACACATGCGCATCCAGACATGCGTGAAGTGTCTTGGGGCCAGAGTGCTCAAACGACCACAAGGAAAGTGAGCTTTTGCATTATAGCTTATTAGCCACCAATTAACCTCACAGAGTGCTCAACAACACAAGTGAAGGAGCATATATAGTCAAATCTGCAGACATGCATGTTTCGCCGTTCAACGGCTCGTCAGTGCAACTTGTAACGCAGTCTAGATGCGAGTGACTTCGTATTTATACACCATACTCTTGCCCTCACCAAGCGCATGTGGTACAATACTCAGACACATGCGCATCCAGACATGCGTGAAGTGTCTTGGGGCCAGAGTGCTCAAACGACCACAAGGGAAGTGAGCTTTTGCATTATAGCTTATTAGCCACCAATTAACCTCACAGAGTGCTCAACAACACAAGTGAAGGAGCATATATAGTCAAATCTGCAGACATGCATGTTTCGCCGTTCAACGGCTCGTCAGTGCAGCTTGTAACGCAGTCTAGATGCGAGTGACTTTGTATTTATACACCATACTCTTGCCCTCACCAAGCGCATGTGGTACAATACTCAGACACATGCGCATCCAGACATGCGTGAAGTGTCTTGGGGCCAGAGTGCTCAAACGACCACAAGGAAGTGAGCTTTTGCATTATAGCTTATTAGCCACCAATTAACCTCACAGAGTGCTCAACAACACAAGTGAAGGAGCATATATAGTCAAATCTGCAGACATGCATGTTTCGCCGTTCAACGGCTCGTCAGTGCAGCTTGTAACGCAGTCTAGATGCGAGTGACTTCGTATTTATACACCATACTCTTGCCCTCACCAAGCGCATGTGGTACAATACTCAGACACATGCGCATCCAGACATGCGTGAAGTGTCTTGGGGCCAGAGTGCTCAAACGACCACAAGGGAAGTGAGCTTTTGCATTATATATATATATATATTAAATCTTGGTGTTGCTAAGCAGTCAGTAAGGACATGATATTGGCTAAATTACGTCATTCATACGCCCATAATCCTCTCCCATGCCCCGTCCCCCAACACTGACTACAATCTTTGCCATAATACTTTGGGACAATATAGCTTCATTGAGGAAATATAGTATTTATAACATTTTTTAACGTAATTGCTCCCCCTCCCTCTCCCACCCGTTTCAATGTTGCGCTCATGTCAGGAGATGTCTCGTTTGCGATGTATTACTTTTTTGTGATACCAAAATTGAACGGGACGCGCGGGGAGAACTGAACATAAGATGCGTGATGGAATTTCAATATTTGTCCCATAGTTTCTGGCAAAGATTGTCTGAGGTTTGCACACTTATATACATAGTGATCTTAAAGAATATTTTCTTAGTCAGATTATTTGACTTAAAAGTATATTTATTACTTTAGAAACTAAGAACAGAAATTTTTTCTTTTCAGAGGAGCTTTTGTGGTCTATATGTAGGTCATTCTTCGAGGAGGGTGGGCATTTCTTATAGTATTTTTACTTGTGAGTAAAACTGCGCTACAAACTGTAAACTTAATCACATTTCGGACATGTTTCTAAGAGATGGATTACAATTGTTTGCGCAAAATGTGGAACTTCACGAAAAAAGTTATTGTGCTAGAGAAGGATACGCCGTTTTTCGCGACTATTGACGCCCCTCTCGCCTTAGTGAATGGGGCAAGTGTGGATCGGGTCAACACTGAAATAATGGATGTCCGTTGGCGTATGTTCAAATTACATCGTCAAATACCAAAAGATGAGCAAAAACAAGTCGAACCTTGTCGTCGTTGCTTTGCGAAGCTTATTTTTAAGAATGCCGAACATTAGCAAACAATAATATGCTGACAGGATAAGATAATTAGCGATAATCATATGCTTGTCTGTCAACAAACAATTTAGTGAACGAGGCTCACTCGGCTCATGCACGGATCTCACTATTAAATATAGTTTTTTTCTCGGGTTTTAAGAACATACATTTTATATTTGCTAATTTCTATAACACAATGTGTACAAAATAATGTTATAGTAAATTTATGGTATAGTTAAGATATATAGGAAATAGTGGTCTATTTTGAACGGTTCTCACCAGAAAACAGTAAATGAACTTGATATCTCACTGCTTTCTTTATAACGGAAGTGAGAATCGTTGCTCAAAAATCATCTCTCACTTGGTTATATCGTCCTTAAAAGTTATAAAATCATGCTGGCATATCTGATATGCATGATGTCAGTCCTCCATCGCGACCTTGTTAAATATAAGTTGCTAAGAAGTAATTTACAGCGCATATAAGGTGTAAATATTTAGGTGAGATTCGTAGTGAGAACCGTGTGGTAGTGAGCTCAATATCAATGTCACGTGTTTAATCAATAAACTAGTATTTTGTTCTGTAGCCCTTTCCAGCAATCACTGCGCCTGCGCGTCTAGGCATACTTAATAGTAAAGTATTGACAAATCTACAGAAGTATCTAGCAATGTTTTCCAAACTCTATCCTTGATCTCCGTCCATGTTTCATGATTGATTCCTTAGAAATGCTAGCTCGATGCTCTACCTACTGATCTACACGGTCAAGTCCGATAATGGCCTGGGATTTATTAATTATAATGCTGAATTACGTAAACATACTCGTTTATATCGAATCCCAGCCACGGCAAGCAGTATTTTCTGCTTACGCGGTTTGGAAAAATTCACTCGAAGAACATTTCTTCCTATCATATTACCGAGTGAACTTATCACAACATTTCATATCATTGTAGAACTGAGCATAGTTCGATGCTGCATTGATATAAACGAGTTTGTTTACGAAATTCAGCATTATAATTAATAAATCCCAGGCCATTATCGGACTTGACCGTGTAGCTCAGTAGGTAGAGCATCGAGCTAGCATTTCTAAGGTCGCGGGTCCGAATCCTGCCACGGCAAGCAGTATTTTCTGCTTACGCGGTTTGGAACAATTCACTCGAAGAACATTTCTTCCATATTACCGAGTGAACTTATCACAACATGTCATATATATATATATATATTCGCTTGCCTCAAAACTGGTCTGCAACAGGCTGTTTCATCTGTAAAAGAATCATCAGGCAGACCTAAACCTACACGTATATATATATATATATATATATATATATATATATATATATATATATATTAAATCTTGGTGTTGCTAAGCAGTCAGTAAGGACATGAATTGGCTAAATTACGTCATTCATACGCCCATAATCCTCTCCCATGCCCCGTCCCCCAACACTGACTACAATCTTTGCCATAATACTTTGGGACAATATAGCTTCATTGAAGAAATATAGTATTTATAACATTTTTTAACGTAATTGCTCCCCCTCCCTCTCCCACCCGTTTCAATGTTGCGCTCATGTCAGGAGATGTCTCGTTTGCGATGTATTACTTTTTTGTGATACCAAAATTGAACGGGACGCGCGGGGAGAACTGAACATAAGATGCGTGATGGAATTTCAATATTTGTCCCATAGTTTCTGGCAAAGATTGTCTGAGGTTTGCACACTTATATACATAGTGATCTTAAAGAATATTTTCTTAGTCAGATTATTTGACTTAAAAGTATATTTATTACTTTAGAAACTAAGAACAGAAATTTTTTCTTTTCAGAGGAGCTTGTGTGGTCTATATGTAGGTCATTCTTCGAGGAGGGTGGGCATTTCTTATAGTATTTTTACTTGTGAGTAAAACTGCGCTACAAACTGTAAACTTAATCACATTTCGGACATGTTTCTAAGAGATGGATTACAATTGTTTGCGCAAAATGTGGAACTTCACGAAAAAAGTTATTGTGCTAGAGAAGGATACGCCGTTTTTCGCGACTATTGACGCCCCTCTCGCCTTAGTGAATGGGGCAAGTGTGGATCGGGTCAACACTGAAATAATGGATGTCCGTTGGCGTATGTTCAAATTACATCGTCAAATACCAAAAGATGAGCAAAAACAAGTCGAACCTTGTCGTCGTTGCTTTGCGAAGCTTATTTTTAAGAATGCCGAACATTAGCAAACAATAATATGCTGACAGGATAAGATAATTAGCGATAATCATATGCTTGTCTGTCAACAAACAATTTAGTGAACGAGGCTCACTCGGCTCATGCACGGATCTCACTATTAAATATAGTTTTTTTCTCGGGGTTTTAAGAACATACATTTTATATTTGCTAATTTCTATAACACAATGTGTACAAAAATAATGTTATAGTAAATTTATGGTATAGTTAAGATATATAGGAAATAGTGGTCTATTTTGAACGGTTCTCACCAGAAAACAGTAAATGAACTTGATATCTCACTGCTTTCTTTATAACGGAAGTGAGAATCGTTGCTCAAAAATCATCTCTCACTTGGTTATATCGTCCTTAAAAGTTATAAAATCATGCTGGCATATCTGATATGCATGATGTCAGTCCCCCATCGCGACCTTGTTAAATATAAGTTGCTAAGAAGTAATTTACAGCGCATATAAGGTGTAAATATTTAGGTGAGATTCGTAGTGAGAACCGTGTGGTAGTGAGCTCAATATCAATGTCACGTGTTTAATCAATAAACTAGTATTTTGTTCTGTAGCCCTTTCCAGCAATCACTGCGCCTGCGCGTCTAGGCATACTTAATAGTAAAGTATTGACAAATCTACAGAAGTATCTAGCAATGTTTTCCAAACTCTATCCTTGATCTCCGTCCATGTTTCATGATTGATTCCCTGTGTGTCTAGCCTGCATCTGTAGATTGCTCTTAACTATGTGGAAAATATGTTCGACCGGATTGATGTCTGTCAATGAATAAATCACGTAGAGTTATTGCGTACATGACTGGTCTGTGACCTTGAAATTATTTTTATGGATAATGGCGATGCGTTTACACACAATCTTTGCCCTAATACTTTGGGACAATATAGCTTCATTGAAGAAATATAGTATTTATAAAAAATTTTAACCTAATTACTCCTCCCTCCCTCCCCCCACCCGTTTCAATGTTGCGCTCATGTCAGGAGATGTCTCGTTTGCGATGCATTACTTTTTTTGTGATACCAACAATGAACGGGGGACGCGGGGGGAACTGAACATAAGATGCGTGATGGAATTTGAATATTTGTCCCATAGTTTCTGGCAAACATTGTAGCTTTCTCATATGAATGTAAACACACCTAGAAATGCTAGAATCAACTTATAACTACTAAAACTATATCCCAAGTTAGAAACCTCAAAGTCATTGCAAGTTATCGTTAATATGCTGGATATTCTATTTGCTATTGAGGTACAATTTCAACACATAATTATTGCAAAATCATTATCATTTTCCCTATATTAATCAGTACATGGTTTGAACAATACGCGGAGCAAAAATAAGATGTTGTTTACTGGACAACTACTGTAACTTAAACCTATTAATCCTAAATGGAACTAGTGATTTATCTTGAAATGCTCTTATGAGTTAGGAAATCTTGTTTTTGAGGATTCTTGGACTGACTTGTAACTTCTCCCTTTGAATTAGTGTAAAATGTAATTCAATTTCACTATCTAAATTTAGTGTATATTGTTTGTTAATATTTGCACAGTATTTACAAACCCTTTGATAACGGAAGTATGTACTCAGAGATACACAACCGAGGCCCATGTGCAGAAACATTTGTCTAACTTTTGAAAAGGAAGCACCACCGAGTTGAGTAGCCATACATATAAGGAAATTCCCAGCAGAAATTTTGGTTCCAGCCATCATAGGTTGACTATGCCCCATTGTTGTCTTCTGTGGGCACTTTGGGTTGCTACATATGGTTGTGACCACAGCTTTTCCGCCAACTTCTCTTGTTTCCACTAGAGGCTTGTCAGCTTTGCACGAATGACAGAAATGGAACAACAACAGCAGCTGTGACAAAAATACAATGTGCTTTGGTATGGTCCTCAGATTTCATCATCCATTGTCAGTAACCTGTTACAAGTATATATATAGCATATCAATTCTACATAATGATTGAACTACATCAGCCCTCCCCCCTTTTATGTCCCAAAAAATTGTACTTTTATGAGAATCCTTCTCCATCTGGACAGCTGAGATTTCCTTTGTAGGATAAGTCTGTGCCTTTTCTGTATTGACCGTATTCGGTTATTTAATAATCAAATTCGCTTACTCTGATTCTTCATCAGACTCATCGTTCTCAGATTCAGAATTGTCATGGTCGGCTTCCATCTCATACTGAGGGTCATACATATCATCATCATTTTCATCCATTGATTCATCTTCACTCTCAATCGCACTAGTCATATCTACCTCCGTTTCTAACATTTCGCTGCTAGTTGATTGGTGTACTGTAGATCAATAGTTGATGGTTGATCAAGCTTGTCCACTACATCAACATAACAAATGGTTTCAGTTACCAATCACAATTGCTTCTGTCAACATCATGTTTCTAGTAACTGTCCAACTGTCACTGTAACACTGACAGTTACACTGTACGTACCTTTTCATTTCATTTTATACAAGGTCCGGAAATCCTGACATGCTAATTATAAATACAAGCGATTACAATGGCCTTTTGTCCTCGAATAATCAAGCTAATTATAAACAGGAAGCAAGCTCAGACAATATTGATGTTGTTGTATTAAGTGAAGCTACTTTAGTGGAACAATCTAAGCCTGATAAGTCAAAATTTGACTTGCAAATTACTAATACAAGCGATTACAATGGCCCCTTGTCTTCTAATAATCAAACTGATGATGAACAGGACTCAAGCTTAGATAAAACAGCTGATATTGTAATAAGTGAGGCTAACTTAGTGGATCGCACTAAATTTGGTAATTGCAACCAACATTGTATGCGATCTGATGAATATGATGTAGATGTAACAAGTCCCAGCAATACAGGAACTGTGGACATAAGTATAGCTGAGCAAGCTAAACAATCGTCGCGATCTAATGTACGGTTAAATTATTTGCCTTTCATTGAAGTGCTTCATCCAACATCACTCTCAAGAAAGAAAGGTGGGCCCGGTTGGTTAGAGTACCCTCAAGAAAACAAGATGATTGTAGGGTGTCTCCTTTAACGTCTAGCCTTATGAATTCTATTAAAGAATCACAATACCTTTTTCGGCGGCGCCAAACAAACCAGACGCCCCCACCACGTTCAATGGAATGGTTAGACCACTTAAAGTTGTTTCTAAGTATGATGAAGTGAAAATGGAGCTTTCCATTAATCGAATCAATAATTGTTTTCCAATACCAGTAATTATTACTCACCGAAATAACGATTGTTCCTACCAGTATTATCAACCAAAATCTAACTCTGGGATTAGAATCTGATCTACTTTAAAAAAAAGAGAGTCCGGTATATTCTTCAACTGCTCGGACTTCACCAAATGTGCTTATTGTGAATTCAAGATCTATTATGAGGAAAATTGATGAATTAGAATATTACTCAAATGAGCACAAAATCGAAATTATCATTGTCACGAAGACATGGCTATCAGATAATATACCTAACGAAGTTGTTAACATTTCAGGATTTACATTAATACGTAAGGATAGGGAAATTTGTCTACGAGGGGGCTGTGCGATTTATGTCCGTGAAGAGATTTCAATAAAAACTCGTAATGATCTCTCTGACGCAAACTTCGAATGTCAGTGTCTAACTCGGCGCCCGAAGTGGCTCCCACGAGCAGTTTCGAGGATTGCTGTTGCTAGTCTATTTCTTCCTCCCTCAATGGATCGAATAAGTATAGAAAATTTTTATGATTATTTATTTTCGTGTCATGATATTGTATCATCTGAGAGTCCTGATACAGGATTTATTGTGGCTGGTGACTTTAATCCTTGCAGCAACGGTTTTGATACAAAGTATCTTTCAAACTATTGTGATACCAATTTAAAGCAAGTGGTTAAGGATCCGATAATAAATTCCAATATTTTGGACCTTATTTTCACCAACATCAGCTCATATTACAACCCCCCAGAGGTAATTGCACCACTGTCTACTTCAGATCATAACATGGTTATTTGGTTGGCGAAAGTACAGCAGGGTCATATGAGGAAAATTAAATTTCGTTCAACGCCAAGCCACAGTCTGCAGCAATTTGGCTCATGCCTATCCCAATACGATTGGTCATCTGTATTAAATGCTGAGAACATAGATGAAAAAGTTAAGGATTTTATCAGAGCTACTAACGATATCACTAATTACTATTTTCCAGAGAGAACAGTTAGAATGCATTCTGACGATAAATTTTTTATAACAACAAAATTAAAAAGTTTATTAAGGAGGCGAGATAATGCATATCAACAGGGAAGTATTGCTATGTTTAGCAAATTACGAAATAGAGTAGCATCGAAAGAGCAAAGACGAATTATTATGTAAAAAATATTGGAGGGCAGAATAGTAATGGTGATGCTCGAACGTGGTGGAAGAAGGTTTGGAAACTGACTGGAAAGAAAAATACTCTTATAAATCTCAGTGAACAGGGTTCAGTCTCCAAACTGGAAGATAAAGATGCTGCAAACATGATTAATACGTTTTTCGCAGGTTTAACGAATGATTTCCCAGAAATTCAACCCAGATGGTTATCTTACGTTCATTCGGATATCCTGCCCATTGTTACATATGATAGCGTATCGTCGAAAAAGCATTTGTCCATCCACTCTAACAAAGCTCCTGGTCCAAATGACCCGCATCTTAAAGTGTATATGCAACGAAAAATGTCAAATTTGCGGTATTTCAATAAAAATGGCCTCCCTGGACTTGCTAAAAATATTTTTGTCAGTAAAAGCGCCGTAAAATTATTTAAAACAGCCTTGGCACTACGATAAATACAGCTATTTTGAATCTTAACTTGAAGAAAGACTGGTATCGAGAGTTCCGGCCTTGTGACGTATGCAGTGTGACATCTCGAAGTGCTTGCCTTAATGAAAACAACAAAATATCACAAATAACAAGACAGGAGCTTTTATATTTCGCTTTACAAACTTTGAAGATGTCCGATACCGAAAGCTTTGAATCACAGACAGAGACAGAAGGGTCAACAAATCAAGAGGACATTGTTGAGCAATCGTCTGGTGTCCAGCCGTATCAATTTGAGCCAGTCGCTTATAGTGACTATGAGGAAGAAGAAACAGACGAAGACGGTATTCTGCGAGAAACTTTTGAGGCGAGATTTAAGAAAACCGCAGCTGTTATTTCATGGTAAGTAAATTTATCAAAGTAATCTAGTATTAAACCGTTCCTCGAACTATTTATTACCGTGTTTCGTCTCAGATATGTGAATATATTTTAAGGTGCGCATGTGGGCATTGTAGTGATGCTCTGTTAGAGGATGCGAGAGAGTACAGATGTTGTAAAATTTACGTTCGAGGGAAAAGACGCAGAATGTATAGATAGATAGATAGATTTAATAAAAATACTTTGCAGCCAAAGGCTGAATTACGTAATTTTAACAATGCCATAAGATAAAATAAGATGACTATTTTACATCAAATACTACGACAATATATATAAAAAGTCTATAACAAGGTTTATCATGCAAATGTTTAAAAGTTAATTATTACGGCATGCAAATGTTTAAATGTTTATCATTCAAATATTTAAAAGTTAGATATTACGACAATATATATAAAAAAACTATAACAAAGTTTATCATGCAAATGTTTAAAAGTTAAGAACCAGGTTATACTTAATGATCCTTATTGAAACAGCCTGCACATAGCAGGGATAAAAGAGTTTGAGGCTCTATTTGTATAAAACCGTTGGACATCAAATTTCCGTTGATTCCTTAAACTATAGCTGGGTTCATGTAATGGTGGCAACAGTTTTGCAAGCTTGTGGTTCTGATTTGACACAGCAGATTTAAATAGCTGGTTGCATAGGTATATGTGATGTTCTTGTATTGGTAATATATTGAGGCTTTTAACAGCGGACAGATAATTATCTTCAGGAAGAATAATTGACAAGCCACGTTTCTCTAATCGCTCTAACTCGGTTTTTAGGTACTGAGGAAGAGAATGGTAAAAGACAGGTATTGCGTAGTTAATTACCGATCTAATACACGTGATATAGAACAACACCAAATCTTCAGGTGGTACTCTTGCTCGTTTCAACTGAACGAGGAAGTATAAACGTTTGTAAGATTTCCTTATTACTTTCTCGATTTGAGCATTCCAAGTTAATTGGTTAGTAATGGTGATCCCTAAGAGGTCAACACTGTCAACTACTTCCATTTCTTTACCATTTACAATTACGGGGTCAAAGGTAACAGGTTGGTTTGAAAATGAGATTCTTAGCTCTTTGCACTTGTCTGAGTTTAACTGCATTCTATTTTCAGATGACCAAGACATAACTTTATTCGCTATAGCTTGTGAATTACTTATATTTTCTTTATAGACAATCTCAGAGGTTGTCGTGTCATCAACGTATTTCCAAATACCGTTGTTTCCAATATCTAAGTCATTTATCATTAGCACAAACAGCCAAGGACCAAGCTTCGTTCCTTGGGGTACACCAGAGGGCACTAATCTCCATTCTGAAAAGCACTGGTTTGATAATTTGACTCTTTGAAATCGATCAGCTAAAAAATCAATTATCCAATTTACAACACTCCTGGGTAGATCTAATCTTGATAATTTATTAATGAGAAAACTGTGGTCGATAAGGTCAAAAGCCTTGCGGTAATCAAATAAGAGTGTTCTTATTGTTGCTCCATTACCATCAGTGCTCATATTCCAGTGATGCAACATGCTAATTAAGGCCAAAGCCGTGGAGGAATTTGGTATCGCTCCAAATTGGTTTGAATCAATTATCCGGAGGATAGCCGGTTTTAAATAATCCACAACAACAAATCCCTCAGCTATTTTAGATATGCATGGCGTGAGTGAAATTGGTCTTAATCCTGTTTTTAGGTTTCGTACGGGATTGGTTTTCGGTATTAGGGTTACATCAGCCATTTTCCAGCTAGCCGGCAAACGCTGTTCGTAATAGGAGGCATTGAGAATAAGAGCAATAGGTTGTGCCAGAAGAAATGAATATTCCTTTAATATCCAGTTAGGTATTGCATCTGGTCCTGCTGCTTTATAACGATTTAATTTGGCCAAGTATCTTTGTACTCTCATCTCGGTTACTTCGATAAAAACTGGCGATTCTTCCAAGGTGACATGCTCTAATAAATTTGGTAGTCTATATTCTTCGAGGGGCTCTAAGAATGCCGAATTTATGGCGTTTGCTTGTTCGTGGTAGGTTAAGTTTAAGAGCTCACCAACATTGATTTGGTTAGTCAAGTCACTTTTATTGACCTTCATATTGCTCAAACGTTTTATTTCACTCCACCATTTTTTTGGGTGCTCCCCTTTCAGTTGTTGAACTTTTGATTCATAATACTTGGCTCTGATAATTTTCCGCTCTCTGTTCGCACGATTTCTGTAAAATTTAAATTTTGCCGAGTTAACACCATCATGAGTAAAAGCTTTTTGTCGTTTTAAGATGAGAGATTTCAAATTTTGGTTCATCCATGGGGCATCGGCTGTACAAATTTGTATATGTTTTTCTGGCATTAATATATCAAGGCCAAGATGAACAACGCCGTCAAAGACATTCCACATGTCTTCGCTAGCACCCAAGGTAGCAAACATTGTATTCCAATCCACACTGTTCAAATATCTTCCCAATTCGTTTTTGCGATTTGGTCGCTGATCGCGTTTGACAATAGTTTTCTTATTGGAGGATCTCTGTCCTTTACCTTTTGAGGGAACAACCACAACATTATGGTCAGATAGGCCAAACGGCGGGTAAGCTTGAGGTACGTTGAAGGACTCATGTAAATTAGTTAAAATTAAATCTAATGTAGCGTTTCCACGCGTCGGTACTTTGACGAACTGTCTCAAACGAAAGTGGCTTAGTACCCCACTAATATTTAACCGGTTAAAATCACCAGCTATGTATTACTCAGCACTGGGATTATTCAGTTATTACGCACAGACCAGTATTAGAGACTGCAGGGGCTTTTCTCTCTGCTAAGTCAGGGGAAAATATCGCCAACCAACAAGCACAACCCAAGATGGGAAAAATGAGTAAGTCAGACTGAATTTTTGTGTCTTCTCATCAGTATTTTTGTGTATATTTGTCAAAAGCTGTAATCTAAACGAGTTTGAGGAACGCGAGCGTGTGATCTTTGTTATCTTCCTTTGTATATTATGACTTATCTATATATGAATATTTACTTGGGGAGACAAATATTAGGGCACATAACTAACATAAGACGCGTCTTATATAAGACGCAAACACACTCGTATAAATGGTCAAATTCTAGTAAGTCGCGACTTAAATAAGAACAGGGGTTGAGGCTGTTCCACAATAAATCGCGACTTATTAGAATTTGACCATTTATACGAGTGTGTTCGCTTCTTATGTAAGACGCGCGTTATGTAAGCCACGACTTATTTAGTTATTTTATCCCCATATAAATGGCCCTATTATGTCCATTTGCTGTACCTAAATGAACGATTGCAAATTTTGCAGGGATATTGATTTGGTTGCATCATTTGAGGTTGATTACCACATTCTTACTGCACACATGAATTTAACGAATCAGTGTTTGATTATTTAGATATCTTCGTGCAGTGGCATATCGATGGATAGTCAGAGGGATATTTGGCATGCTGGGATGGGAGAATTCTAGACCACTTCCAGTATAATGAAATAAGAAAGAGATATCCATCACCACCATTGGATATAATTCAGCACAGCAGAGAACTTGTAAAGCGTAAATTATATTATGTAAAGAGTAAATTCGGTGGCGCAGTCGTCAGAGCAAGCGCCTTTCACTTCTGAGTCTTGAGTTCGATTCTCGTAATTGAGGACACTCATCACACTCATGTGAAAAGAGTAAGTCAACGCTCTGTCGAAAGTCGTGGTTTTTCTCCGGGCACTCGGGCTATATACGCTATCATATTTACGCTATATATAATATATTGTTTGTTTTCAAATGGTCATACAATAGTTCTCGCATAATGTCAGTAAATGTCTGCCATATAAAGGACCTTAGGATAGTTTTTATTAGTTCAACGCATTTCATTTTGTTCAGTTGCGCATTTATACGTATTTTGTGCTAATAGTCTGGCGGTTAAGTGTAAGAATTGTTCATTTTGTGATAAAAGCACCATATTTGCAGGAAGTATAGACTTTGATATGACAATAACTTTTAGATATGGAGGCATCTGAAAAATTAAAGTCGCCGGCCTAAAATTTGGGTTCTTTTTCATTTTCCTCATTAAACTCCTATACTTGTAAAACCGTGAAATTCCAAGTTCATTTAAAGCAATAATGACTTACATCATTGGAAAGCTTGCAAAAAACTATATATAGGTCACTTAAGCGGTTACCTTTATTTTCCCAACCGATTTCGAGTTATTGCTGTTCCAAAATGGAAAAAATGCCACGAAAGCGCGCGAAAAGCCTGGGTACTAGCTTGAAAATGCGTATTTAACAGCTTGTAGCTCAAGAAGGATTTGAAAAATCATGGTAACCACTTACATGTCTTAATATAACTTTTTGTAAGCTTTCTGATTCTGTAATCACTTTTGCTATAAGTGAACTTGCAATTTTATATTTTTCGACAATATAGGAGTTTAATGAGGAAAATGAAAAAGAACCCAAATTTTAGGCCGGCGACATTAAATTTTCAGATGCCTCCATATCTCAAAGTTATTGTCATATCAAAGTCTATACTTCCTGCAAATATGGTGCTTTTATCACAAAATGAACAATTCCAGCTAAATTTCGCTCTTAACCGCCTCACTATAAGTAAATTTACTTTCGGTCTCAAAGCGCCGCTAAAATCGACTATTAGCTGTTTTTTACATCGCTAGGTTATTATTACTATATTAGTATTAATTTGCATGTTATGCTTACAGTAGTTTCTACTGCGCTTACTATAGTCAGTTTGTTTTGCGCGCATATTCTATTATAGTTCGAACGACTCTATAATATCAGCTATCTAAACTATCTACAATATATAGCACGATAAAAGACAGTCCAAACCGAATATAATCTAGCATGCGAAAACTTACAAAATCGAATTCGCATTTCGGCGGCTTATATGCTACAAATCTACGTGTCGTGATATCATTGTATCGATTTATTCAACGCATCGCTCCTACACAAAGTAGGTTCATTTGGATTTTGTTTAAAATCCCTCAAAATCCCAATTCTACCCAGACAAAGCTACAATGTTTATAGTATTTACAGATCGAAAGAGCGCACTGTGTCACACTGTGTCACACTGCATACGTCATCATACCTCTCTGGCCGCGCGTCAAATTTCGCCAGTTTGTAGTTTCATAGTCAAACTTTAATCAAAAAATTTACAAACTTCTATTTGGAATATTTTAACAAGGCTGGTATTAATATGATCGGAAAAGATGTAAATTTCAGATAATGCAAGAATCCCGATATCGAAATTTTCATTGCATATACACTTTAAGATAATCAAAATATTTGCACATTTCTTTGCCATTCCATCGGCAAACATCTTCAACGCATCATTTGTGCGGAAGATTTTCCCAAAATTGTGGAAAGAGTTCTATCTAGCACCAATACCAAAAGTGGAACCGTAGCACAATTGTATGATAATATAGAGTTTGCAATTTGTGGTGGTTTACCACGCTCGTCAGCAGTCCTTGTGCTCGTTCACCTTCTACATAAATGGAAAAAAACATTTGAATGGCCACAGCGAGCAATAAGAATTGTTTTTTTGGACTTCCGTAAGGATTTTGATCTCATTGATCACATTGATCTCATTGATCTCATTGATATATCAGATCACTTACCAATTATAAGTTATTTATTTGATGAATCTATTGCTCTTAAAAATCATTCATACAAACTTTCTAGAAACTATTGTGAAACGAATATCAATAGATTTCAAACTTGCCTCTCCGAGGTAAACTGGTCAGAAATTATTCAAGAACAAAATCCTAATGATGCGTATAATAAATTCCATGCAAAATACACGGAACTTTATGAAAATTGTTTTCCTTGGAAAAAATTGAGCAATAAACATAAACAAAATATAAGCCCATGGATTACCAGTAGTTTGCTAGTTTCTATCAGGAAGAGGAAAAAATTATATAAAAAACTACTTCTTTCCCCAAATCCAGCTCGGAAATCCTACTACAAAAGCTACAGAAATAAGTTAAATGACCTCATCAGAATTGCTAAACGTTCCTATTATGACGAACGATTTGACTCCGTGAAAAATAATTTGAAAGAAACCTGGAAGCTAATAAACGAAGTAATCAATAAGTCTAAAAGGAAAACCGCTCTCCCTACAGCTTTCAAGCATGAGAATAAAGTTTTAACCGACCCATCTGAAATTGCACAACGGTTTTGCGATTATTTCACTAATATTGGTCCTAACCTGGAGAGACATATACCTACAGTAAGCACCCCATTTCATACATTCTTAACTGATCGTATAAACGATACTATGTTTTTATACCCCACCAACATTAATGAACTATCTAGTGTCTGCCAATCTTTCAAGTAAGGAAAAGCAGCTGGTTTCGATGATATAACCATGAATATAATACAAAAATCATTTGAACTGATTGCCTATCCACTGACTGAAATTATCAATCTTTCAATTGAAAGTGGAATTTTTCCAGATAAACTAAAAATAGCCAAGGTGATTCCAGTTTACAAAACTGACAATGTTGAAAATTTTAAGAATTATAGACCAATCTCACTTCTATCAAATTTCTCGAAACTTTTTGAGAAGGTCATGCATAATCGCATTATTGATTTCGTTGACAAATTTGAAATTTTATATCCATTACAATTTGGATTTCGCAAGAATCATTCCACAGTTTCATCCCTTATACACCTTGTCAACAGAATTGCAACATCTATCGATCGAAAGGAAATTAGCATTGGGATATTCCTTGACTTGTCTAAAGCATTTGATACCCTTGACCATCAAATTCTATTTTCTAAGCTGGAACACTATGGCATTCGAGGCTTAGCATTACAATGGATCAAAAGCTATTTTTCTAATAGGAAACAGTTTGTCCAATTCAATGAGACTATTTCGACCGAACGTATTGTTAGCTGCGGGGTTCCACAAGGTTCAATATTAGGCCCTTTATTTTTCCTTCTCTACATAAATGATCTACCTAACGCTACGGGATTGGCAGAGTGCTTGCTTTTTGCAGATGATACCAGCATTTTCCTAAGTCATTCTGACCTAGGTTATTTAATTTCTGAAATGAATACTGAATTAGAAAAAGTGAATATTTGGATGAAAACCAATAAACTCTCTGTCAACATTAGTAAAACAAACTACATTATATTCAAATCAAAACAAAAACCAATCTCAACAAATTTGCCAATTTTATTTGATGCAAACCCCCTCGAGAGGGTAAACGTCGTAAAAATTTTAGGCATTTATAATGACGAGAAGATTACCTGGAAATATCACATCAATCATGTTTGCAACAAAATTGCTAAGTCCATTGGAATTATCTCGAGATCACGTTATATATTATCTACTAAAACAAAGCTGGCATTATATTATACTCTAATTTATCCATACATTAGTTATTGCAACATAGTCTGGTCTTCAACATACGTATCTAACTTAAATAGGATTTGGCTACTCCAAAAACGAGCTGTACGTGTTATGACAAATTCAGATTATCGAGCTCATTCTGCCCCATTATTTGAACAATTGAAAGTATTAGTTATTTTCAATGTGAACAAGTTTCAGATTGCTAAATTTATGTTTCTTTATCATCATCGGTTACTTCCAACTTCCCTCTCAGATTTATTCTTAAAAAATAATCAAGTCCATAGTTATAATACCAGAAATGCAAACTTTTATCGACCTTACTCTTGTCGAACCAATTTAAAGCAATTCACTATTCTTTATCAAGGCCCTAAAGTTTGGAATTCACTACCTCCTTCAATAAAAAGCTCCAAAAGTTTGTCTTCATTTAAAAAATCCCTTAATTGTTTTCTATTAATTAAATAAAATTTAAAAAAAAAATCTGCGTTTGTTATGTCCAATCAGTAAACTATTATTATTAAAATTATTATTAAAATATTATTTATACATATATACACGAGGTGTCCTCGTTTATAAGCCTTTGGCTTCCAGATGTCACCTCGCCACTCGTACATTATTGTATTTGTATTTTTATTGTAAATTTTGTATTTGTGGAAATAAATTTGATTTGATTTGATTTGAACGTATTATTGGACAACCTTTGCAAAATTGGAGTTCGAGCTGGGCTTATTAGCTGGTTGGGCTCATATTTGAGCAAGAGGATGGAAGTGACCAGGTTTGGTAATGAACTCTCCACAAGCTGTACGATTATTGGAGGAGTTCCCCAAAGTAGTCGTATTGGTCCAATTGCGTTCGTCGTCCATATTAATGGACTGCAGGAAGCGATTAAATATTCGATGCGAGAGCATTTCGACCAATTCAAGCGCTGATGTCAATCATAAAGATAATGATGAGGACTTGACTCTATTTATGGACGATACAACAACGTCGGAAGTTATTAATGTCAGTAATCATGTCTCAGGTGCGCGAGTTGGGAGTACACCCAATAATATTATGAAAGTCATGGATTTTGCTACGTCTCAAAAAATAAAATTGAATCTTAAGAAATGTAAAGAAATGCAGGTAGACCTTCGTCAGAATATGACAGTTATTCCATCACTTACATTTAATGATACAACGTTGGAAAGAGTTTCATTAAACTACTTGGCTTATGGATTGACGATAATCTAAAGTGGCAAACTAATACTGACTATAGTATAAAAAAAGGTGTGAAGCGACTCTTTTTACTAAAGATTATAAAGAAATATGGTGCCGACAAGAATGATATGAAACGGTTTTATATTTCTGCCATGGAATGGGTGTCTTACTAAAGCGCAGAGTAGCAGTATTGAGAAGGTACAAAAAAGGACAATGAGGATAATCTATTCTGAAAAAGATTACGAAAATATATTGTTGAAGGCTGAATGCAAACGTTGAAGAACGTTGCATTACTATGTGCATTGATCTTATTAGCAAACTGTCTTACCCTCAACATAAACTGCACCATCTTCTACAGAACAGAACGTTTTCGGAACAGTCCAATTGTCTCATCAATTGAACTTTATAAGAACTCTCTTTTATAATATTAACAATTATTCGCCGAAGGAGAGGTGAATATCGGTGAATAAAATCCGAGACGAAGACCGATATCCACCGAGCCTGAGGCGAATAATTGTCTTAGTAAAATTACACAGGTGATTATTTGGAAAAAAATAAAAAATGTACTGATTAATAATTATTACAATTGATTAATTGTAATAGTTTTAAAATTAGTTAATATGGTATATTAATGTATTTATTGCTATGTATTGCATCCCAATTTAGCTATTTATTGTAGCTAATTGATGTGTAAATGATCTATTAAATAACTATAAAACACATTAAACATAAGATAAAGAAAAGTAAGGCGGCGGGACACGTGCCAATTCCGCGCATGAAAGACACGTGCCAAATCCGGCGTATGTAGATGCTGCAAAACAACAGCAAATTAGTAGCCTCATTAGGGTGGATTATTTTCGACATTTTTGAACAATTTTTACTGGTTTATTAAGTTTATTATCCAAAATATATATTGTTTTTTTTCCTTCGTCCGCCTGAGAATTTAATTTTGTTGCTAAGCGATGAGTAAAAGCATGTCCGTGACGTCACTGCTTACATGTTAGAATAATTTCAAAATCGATCTTTTAAATAAAATTGCTTACGGTGTAAAATCTTCTTCAAAGAAATATAAAATCTCGTCTCGTGCTTTTATTGCGTTCCGCGTTCGGCCCTCGGGGATGCTGGGAGAACATTTGAAAAGCGTGTAAAACACTCGACTATCGCCTCATATTTTACACGCTTTTGTCGCGTTCTCCCAACATTCCCTCGTGCATTATAAGACCACCATAAAGGCGCGACTCCTTTTCTATTTCTTGAATAAAGATTTATAAAGAACTTGAGGTTTGCTTTAGGAATAGAACAAATAGTAAGAAGAAACTCACGGGACAAAATGTAGTGACGTAATATTAAGATGAACTAACAGGGGCATCTTTTACATGTATTATGTTAATTAGACATGATAACATTATTTTTTCACTTTGCCATGACGCTTTCTTCATCTTCAAGCTCGTTCACATATAAGGTCGATATTCATTACAAACCAAAATTCATTGAAAACTATAAGCTCGATTCAGTTAAGCAAACTTGCCTGAAAAGTTATCTTTAGCAAATAATTCACTCAAATTGCTTTGGTTTACACAGCTTTTTGGCTGATTTCACAAACTGTCAAGTTTTAATGGAACAAATTTTGATTAATTTTGCAAAAAACGCAAAAAATTTCATTTTTTACCGCGATGTGCAATTATTTGCTTAGCGGTGTGGGTTTTACCTAAAACTTAGCAAACTTCTTCTAATTCCTTTAATTATATGTAGCTACATTCCCTTCAACCAATACCGCAATACCGCACCTGATTGGTCGGTTTCGGTTCTCGTTTCAGCAACGGGTTGGCAACTGACCTTGTAGTAAAAAAATTCAATTTGTTTCAATGTCGATATTTGTATGACAAGTGCGAGTCCTTTTTGAAATATCTGTAGTCTATTGTTTTGTCGGTATAGTAACCCGAAGAAAATATTGAAATTGTTGTTTCTAAATATTGGGTAAATTACAGCTATATTCGTAAATTACTCAACACAAATACTGAAAATACCTTTATACTAATGCATGGAAATAAAACTGTTGAAAACCAGCAAAATAAATAAAGGAAGGACTCAACGTTTGGACATTATAGAATATAATTTAATTTTAATCGCTAGTACTGTGCAGTTGCTACTCCATTGCTAACGTGAGTAAAACATAAATGACCAATCATGTGAGATTTGGGCTTAAGGGCGTAGAGTGATCTTTAAGGCTGTTTTCCAGTCATGCGTTTTTTATACGTACATACAGGCACGGAAAAGTTTAATTAAAGTTTGTAATATTTTACAAATAAGTTAACAAATGCATACTAAAACTTACGGAACACTAAATTCTGTACATTTATTCATTTGGTTATTTCACAGGTAACATTTAAATCGTTTTAAAAATTTCCTTACGTGTAGCTGCGTGCGTAGGAAAAACGCGTAACTGCAAAGCAGCCTTTAATTTGAACGTTATATATTTATCACCTTACAAGTGAGTATATGTTCAGCAATTTTAGTTGAATAAAGAAAACAATCGTTATTGCTGTTTCATTCGAAGTCTGCTTTGCAGAGTACATAGCACTATTCTTTTCCAACAAATAATTCTAGTATTTAAATCTAGTATTAACGTTGTTTTGCCCAAATCATAGGTATTGAGTTATTGAAATCACTTGAAAATGTTTATTTGATTTTGGGCAGGTAATTAAACTTTTTAATTAGTTTTTTTATGAAATACATGCCGCAGAATTTCAATTTAATCACATTTGCTTGTTGCAATTTTTCCTGCATGTACGGCTCTTGCCAACTTGAAACATCCTCTGTACTGAATTATTTTAATAAGTAATAAATTTACAATTTCTGCAAAGCACATGGGTTTGGTACAGGCGGTGGGCGCACGAGTGACCGCTAAGCATTCTGGATGGCATTTTTCAAGATGGCGGGAATGCAGCGAAATTTCGAGAAGGTTTGCTTGCTGTTTATTGGGAGATTAAAAGGTAAATATGATTTTTTTCTAATGTTTTAGCGACCCTAGTATACGAAGATGACAAACTTATATCAATTTGTGTGTTTCGCGAAGAAAATGTCCGCCATATTCTTATGGAAACATTAGTCACATTTTCGCATGAAATTTGGTCCGACTTTTCGAAGGTCTGTAACTACAGATCTATATGTTTTTAGCCCTCGAAAATATGCTCTACTTAATCTACGACCTTCAAAGTATGCTTGATATAAGAGCGCCCCACAGCGCCCCTTCGGAAGGTTGCTAAAAATCGCTGTAAACATGTCGTATTTTCCTAGGTTGATACATAACAACATGAAATGGCCGCCATTAAGAGGGTCTATATTGTGGAAGGCAATACGCCGGATAAGCCTGCTTGTAAGCGAACTGTGAAGGGCACAAGTCGAAGAAACCTGTTTGACGGTGACGGAATCTACAGTTCCAAAGTCGCAGGCTGGACAGAGAAAGAAGACTCAGCATTAGTGGTATATATTTGCCTCTTTTGGAAAGATGCTCACACAAATAAATGGCCAACCACCAAAGATATGGGTTTTGGAACTTATGCTGATGCTGTAAACAATCCATGTAACTCAAGAAGAACAGGTTTGTCATTTATTAAATGTTTGATATTATTACAGGTCTGTTTATAGGCACTTCATCAAATTTATAAAAAATTGCATAAAAAAACAGGCAGGTCTGAAAATATGGGTATTGAAATGTGCAAAAAGTCTTGTTCAACATCCCAAATATGCTCAATGAGAAAATACAGCTAAATTGTAGAATACCCGTCCACTTTCGCTATTTGTATCTGTTGACGGTTAATAAAAGAGTCAAATTACGGAAAGTTCATCATATACAATTGCTTCGTTCTATTTTAAAACCCCATTCAATTTGATAACAATCAACAACTACACACAATATAAACCTTCGACATTATATTTAAAGACATTTTAGAGCAACCTGGTTTGTATTTCTGCCTTTAAATCCGGTTTAAAAAGTGGACGGGTATTCTGCAATTGCTCCATGTACTGGGTGATTACCTATAAGGTAGCTCTCAAATACACGATTCTGATTGGTTGTCTAACCCATTCATCACAGTACACTTTGAGAACATTTTATACACCCCAGATAATGATAACTCAACAGTGCACTTATAAAGAATCCCCTTATCAATGTTGGATGGTATATATACTGTACTGTAATTCTAAAAAGGTTGTTTATTCTCTGTGACTGTTATAGGTGGATCATGTCGTTCAAGGGTTAGCAAATGTTTGGCCAAAACACACAGCACATTGACTGATGCAGAGGAGTACTTCAAGATTGACTATATATCAAGCAACATTGGTTCCTGTAGTGCAGACCATATACCAGCCACTCCACAACAATCACCCATAATTGATGACCCATTATCTCCTATCTTCAGGTCATCACCAATGTCCAAAGAAAACAAACTTCCTGACCTTGTTGGTGACATTGTAAAGGAGTTCCTGATATGCTTCCAAGGGCAAATGTCTCCAAGATTAAAAATGCAAGTTATGCAATATCTTTTTAACTTGCATATACTAGAATCTGGTAATCTAGATTACTTGAAGTTTGTTAATCAAGACTTCCTAAACATTTTTATGAGTACAACGAAGACCCTTTATGAAGAAAAGAAGCATAATCTTATCTTAGAATTGTGCAAATGTTTTGGAAAAACAGGTGTTGCAAACCAAACTAGAATGCCGTTGGATAGAATGCCTTTTGGCCTTGTTGACTACAACATCAGATTCTTTGCATGTGATCGTACAGAAAAACTGGGGTATGAGGAACACTATGCTTCATGGCTTGACACAATGTTTGCCCAGTTTGGCCACAAATGGCTGTGTCTTCACAGAGGCCCTGCATGGCAATATGAAGTACCAGATGATCATACTTCATACTTCATACTACGAAAACTAACTTCATAATTAAAATAACATGTAAGTTAATCAATTTGTGGACCATAACTGTTTATTAAGTAAGTCTATAACCTTTAATTGCCACAAATATATGAAAACAAGAATACTGTAACTGGCATCACAAGTTGCATGTAAAGGATACTCTCCACAAAAGTGTTGTAGCTCATGTGAAACTGTTCTTCCCCAATCAACTAATGGAGTGCATTTCATATTGACATTGTCGAAGACTGTTTGATGATTAAAAACAGCTACTGCCTTCATGAACTTTTCATTGTAATCCCCTGGTGCCCCCTTGTTTTGCAAAGCCTTGAATAAATCATTTGATGCAACCAATTGATATGCTGTATGTACTCCAATACCTTTTACATTCGGAAGGTAATCACAACCGGCAACAATACACATTTTCTGAAATTGTTCATGGGTTAATTTCAGGCCATCTAGAATCTCTCTCAGAACTAAATTAGTACAATGGCCGCTAAGTTTCATTTTCAGAATAACCTGTAAAATTAAAAAGATGGCAACTATTAGATTATGCCCAGTAAACATTAGAAAATCCAAGAGTGAGAACTCTATAATAGTATAAGGATTTTTTATATCGAGGATAGATACAAAACAAGTTTGTTTTGTAACATAAAAATCCCAACTTCAATATTGAATTAATCCTTTTCCTGTCTCACTGATAACTGAGATAGATAAATAAACATAAGAAAATGTCAAACTAACTGATCCTGATCTCCAAATCCATATCAATGTTCTGTTTCCATTCTGCATAGAACTAACTCAGGCCATGTAGGCCACCGATATTTGGCCTAGCATAGGTCAGAATACCCTGGGTGCTGAAACCCGACAACAAGTGTTGAAAATTTCTGGCAGACTGGCAATCGGAAAGGGTGTGGGCTGCACCATCTCCAATAATTTGCAAAAATAGATAATAGTGTAAAATATTTCCCTGAGAAACACTCCAACAACTAAAATTTTGATCAATCACCACCCCAATTTCAATTTGAACCTTTTCGGGATTTGGGGAAAAGGGGGTAGTGAGGTAAGTACGGAAAGGGTGTACAGCCCAGAGCAAGCAGGCCACCAACATTTGACATGAGCGGAGTCTGAGAGTCATACAAACCTCTCTACAACCGTATGCTAACAAATCTGAATCCTCGGTGATCGCAATGTCTGCATGACCATGTCGAACAAGGTAAGCAATTTGAGCGTCTGCCTCATAAGGTGACACAATATACCGTACTCTTTCCTTTATACATATCTAAAAAGAAAAGCATGACTTTAATAGCTGTTGGGAAAAACCACTAGTAACAGTGACAGTGAGTGAGTGAGGCAGTCAGCAATAACTTTTAGGCTTTTTATTGTTTACATTTCACATTAAACATTCAAACACTTACGCGAATGCATGTCGAAATGTCCTCAAACGAAATTGAAATTGCTTGACAAAGAAGCTTGTTTCGTTCTTTGCCTTCCCTTAAAGCGTTAGCATTTCTCAAAGCCTCGTTTCGTTCCCTAGTTGAAGCAAAGATTCAGTTTAGCACAACAACAAAATATTAAAATATTTTTACATACGACAGCTGTAGCTTGAATAATAATATTTCAGTCTCACCTCTGTCGTTTCTCTGCTACATCTGCCTTCGCAGGCAAGTTCATGCCGTCAAAAACAACATAAGGAGTTACTCCTGCTTCCTTTACAATCTCCAAATGTTTGCTGAAAATATTTTCCAACCTAAGTAAAAATATATAAATATGCATGTCAGTGTGTGACAGACAGGGTGAAGCTTCGTTGAAGCAGAAACTTGAATTATTATTAAATGCAAATGAGCATCGAGAATGTAAAACTATATAAAATACCTGTTTCGATCTCCATCCCCAGTAACTGAAATAGCCAGTGCACGATGAATCCAGCAAGAAGCATCGATCGCTGCTGTCCGCCCGGCGAAATCCTTAAGATTTGCCTCTTTACAATATGTGTTTAAAAAGGGTAGCAAACGTTTAATACCCATTTCAAATTTGCATATAAATTTGTATACGCGCTTGTTGTTACTCGCTCGGCTGCTTGTCAAACAATGATCAATTTTAATTTTTACCCTTTATGCTTAGCGGTCACTCGTGCGCCCACCGCCTGGGTTTGGTATATGCTTAGCTTGCCAATACAAGCACTAATTGATTAAACTGTTCCGTGTTCGAGTCTGTAGAATGATATAACTTAACGTCACTTTTTGACCTCGCATCTTAGTATTACGACTTTAGTATTACGACTTTAGTATTATTGTGCCGTTTACAGCGCCTATAATTCATCCTAATCTTGTATTAAAAATGCAAGAAAATTAATTTTTGTGGTTTGTCATATAATAGAAATCCCATTGAATGGTTTTGACATATAATCCTGTCAAATATGTTTTCGAAACTCGTAAAATGCTCGGACGGATTCCATGTCAAACTACTCAATAAAGTATATTTATTTAACGTCATTGCTGTTTGTATTTTGAGTTATTAAAATCTCTTAAACTTGTTTTGGAGTTTCTGGCAAGCAATTAATTTTTATTAGCTAAATTCAGGTAAACATTGACGCTGTTGCAGCTGTGCTATTCTTCCATTTGTAATGTTATCTTTTAATTTTAAAGTATTGACAAATGTAACGGTATAAATTCCACCGACCACTGCGTGCTTAAATACTGTTCAAGACGTGCTTCAAAAGACACATCTTAAGACTTTGATAAATTGTTCTGTGATTCCGTAAGTATTCCGTAACTAATTCCGTAACTATAATTGTCTCTCTTCATGTTGACTTTATAAACTTATCTGATGTAATATATGTAGCATGCTATTACTTTTATATTTCTTATTTGTTCATCTTATCGTAGTTCATCTTATCGTAGTTCATCTTATCGTAGTTCATCTTATCGTAGTCTTTCTCTAAAAATTAACACTCTTTTTTAAGAAATATTTTCATCATTCGAACTGACATTTTGTTTAAAATAGAACTAAATAAATAATGTAGGCAACTTAAATATACGCCTTATTGTTTGTGGTAGGTTTCTAGCCCTGATTTTGTAAATATACGTTTATATATCTAGATTGTTTTTTATTACGTTTGGGCGAAATTATTAACTAAAAAAATAAAATTAAAAAAGTATAAATGTTCGACGTTGTAGTACGAATAGACTAAACATATGGACTTACAAAACTTATGAAAAGACTGGCAAATTGAGTTATATATGCTGATTTACGGAAATTCGGCTGCATGTTCGAAGTGTACAATGTGCATGGAATCATTCTACACTTAATCAATGCAAGAATTTATTTCAAATATTCTTCTTTCTGGAAGCATAACAGATTTACTTCGTTATTTAGTTAAGCTTAAAAGGTCCGACAAACATTTAGCAAACATATTGTAAGAAAAAACTCGATGCATTTCGTAGAAGATGTTTACGCATGTAAGGAAGATAAAGAGCCTTCCGTGGGAGCGGGGTACTGATGCCAACATAACCAAATGAACCACACCTCCTCCAAAATGTCTTTATAATGTCTTTGTTTAAATAAAAATCTGCAAGTACTGTAGCTAAAAGTGCATGTAAGATTAACAGGGCCGTGAATAGTCTGTTATAGTTTAGGGGGAGGGGTATACCTATCAAAAATTTCCGAATGAGAAATATATTTGCCGACTGATTCCGATTCAAAGATTTGGCATAGGCAGCGGAAGAAAGGTTTTATTAACTTGTGCGAACGGCTAAGAAACTCTTGGTGATTCCGGAGACATGCTCCACGGAAAATTTAGAGGTTGTCAAATGGTATTTCCTGCGTTCTTGTGGAATTAAAATTAAATCACATGCAAAACCCTCAACGTTTTTAATTCTTAGCCATTCATGCACAACAACTGTAACAAGCCACTTATAATGGAGATTAATGAATATTCAACATATAATTCTTACATTTGGAGGGCTTAGGCCTCCTATTTTCAACCTTTTTAAAGTTGGGGGCCTTGAGTTCCGACATCCCAGAGTTCTGTGACAGGGAACCCCGCCTATATACCTCCCCCCCTCCTCCCGCCCTCTTCCCCGCTACAGCCCTAAAGATTGAGCCGTTAGGTACGTCACATTTCTGCTTTGCTTTTTAGAAAAACATAATCGGGCCTTTTTAGAATAACGTAATCGTAGTTGCGCTCATAGCATAGCGATTTCTGCCACTTATACAATTTTTTTGCCATTCTGACATCTCTAACTGGTTTGCAAGTAGCGTGGTGATTGTTGAAGCTTCTGCATTACGTTCTTTTTGTCTTTTTTAGGTATAGCTATGAAGCTCCTTCTATTGGTTACCGCTCTAGTAATGGCTGCGTATGTTGCAGCTAAACCACATGAAGGTCCGGTTAAAAGAGAGGAATGGTCAACCATAACAAAGACGGTCAATGGACGTCAGTTGCAGTTTGGCTGTGACAGAAGGCACACGTTACTAGATGATGGAAAATGCTGGTCGTATTGTGGCGCTAGCTGGGTTGGTATTTAAATTATAAAAACTTGGCTATCAGTCAACAATCAAAAACCAATAATACTCCATTTCAAAACACTGATTGGTATATACCAAATGTCAGAAATAAAATTTCCTATTTTCCATTTTGATCTATCACCTGCCGCTTCACATTACGTGTACCTTATTTGAAAGATTTATACAAGTAAAAAAGATAATTTACAAGTCTTTTAACATGTATTAATTTTATAAATATTTTTATGACGGAAAAATAGCATGCGGTCAGCTATTTTGTCTTCAAAATTAGGGATATTTTGCCTAAATATGACGTCAGTCCCCGGTTCCTCCAACATAACTACTCAAAAACGAAACCGAATTTTATGTTGAATGTTCGGAAAAAAATTTCAGTGCAATAATTATTGACAAACCTTAATTCTGAACCCTCGTCACAACCTTAAATACGTTTTCGTGAAAAATGAAAAGTTGAAGAAAAATTGTCTCGTGTAACGTTGCCCTAAAATGCTTATTTATACGAGATATCAGACACAGTCGAAACATTTTTTAACCTATAAATTATATTTTTATCTAGTCGAGCGGAGAGTGGTGCTACACCAAGAGAGCAGATGGTTACACAAAGGGTTGCTGGAACGATAGCAAATGTTATGGCTTCGTTGATGAATGTCTCACTGCTTGCACCCTTTAAAAGCTTCTCCATGAGCTTCAAAGAATCAATGAATAAAAACTAGACTGATTGGCCTATGTCAAAATCAAAAAATGAAAATAAAAGGGAATTGCATTGAATTGACTAATATGATTCATTTGGGGTAGGGGGAGTTAGAATAGAGTACAAGAAAACCTGGAAATTATGCATTTATAACATATATCACAAACCTATGCAGTATGCACTATCCTAATGAATTGAGGAAGTAATGATAAATAATTCCCGAAAATACCTTCTAAAGGGCAAGGTAAAGTCACATGCTCTTCCCCCTCCTACGGCCCCAACCCCCCCCCCCCCCCGTCCCCATCAAAACGACCCCAAAAAAAACAACTGATCAAATATCTCATATATATTTACAGTAACAAAGCAAAATTGTATCAATTTGAAGGCAACCACAGCATAGAAATCGCATCACGCTTTCATTGAATTTGTGCATAACAAAAGGAAAAGCAATTAATCACGAATGTGTCATTTTAACAATGAGTTTAGAGCTGGTTTACAAGATGTTTATAATAATTATGCATACGCACGTATTTTATTGAAGTGAAATTCATCAACTTAAGTCCTAAAGGGAGTTAATTTTCAATAGTTTTAGACCCAATTCTCAACGGTGAAAATATGCAATTTCGACAAACAATTTTTATCGGGCTCGTATTTGCTCATTTTCCCTCCATATTGGATGGAAAACGTGTCATCCAACAGCTAAAAGCCTGATCTTTATGATTATAAAAAAATTACGTTCATGCACCGAGTAATTAACGCACAATGGCATGCTAAAGTTGGATTACCTTTTTTTTGATACACCCTGTAGAAGTATATTTCAAGAACAAAACGAGGAATCCTTACCTTATAAATTTGTAAACATTGCTTCATTGATGTTGAAATCTCACAAATTCGCAGGCAACAGACACTTGATATAAACAGAGTTGCCCAAATTTGTATGAGGTTGTATAGTTGTATCTTACAACAAAGTTCTTCGATTAGCAACGCAAATGTGAAGTAGAAGTTAGCCGCCGAGATTATACCGAGAATTTACCTAATACAACTCCTTGGGCACTATTGCGCAACAAAAACATGGCTACCGTGTCTCACCGTGTCTCACCGTGTCTCACCGTGTCTCACCGTGTCTCACCGTGTCTCACCGTGTCTCACCGTGTCTCACCGTGTCTCACCGTGTCTCACGTAACAAAATCTTGCGATGTGATTGACTTGATACTGTACCTCCACCGTGTCTCAATGTGGCAAGAAGTTACTATATTTAGTAACAGTAGAACCACGGAGGGTGTCTCAAAATCGCGGTCGAATTTTACGATTTCTTTCCGAACGTGGAGAGCCTAGTTCGTGCATCTATCGGTGAATTGCACTGATCTGTACATAGGCTGGATAACGCATCTCTTAATAATTTGATGGTCAAAAGTGAAGCCGTACGTCAAGCGGCCGATCAGTGCCGCCACCCGATTCTGAGGCCCTACTTTATTATAGATAGTATTACAAAATCCTAGTTTTTTCGCTTTTTTGCCTTTTAACCGTTTCTGGCCGGGCCAGTTTTACTATCACAAAGATATAAGCACACGATAAGAATTTGAGCGAAAAATGTGGAGTATTATGGCTTTATAACGCCGTGAAACTGGATTTACAAGTTCGAAGGAGTGAGCAGCCACATGTTAGTGATGTTTTGTTTTTAATATCAACACTAGGTCGTTTTGAAACAGATGGATGATATTTCTCAATTCAAAATCCACTCAAAATATAGAATTACTGCTACTGGACGAAGACACTGAAGGAATATGATGAAATGAACCAGCTCAGCTGCAGTATGAACAAAAGCGTGAATGTGGTAAGTTTTTAAAATAGGAATTATATATAGGAACAGTGTTACACTGGTTCAATATTCACGCACTGAAATGAACACATATTAAGTTAATAACCTAACAAAATTTCCAATATTATTCAACAATCAAACATACTTGAATACTTGATATATAGTAATTGTAATTAATATAGTAGTAATTATATGATTGGTGGTGAAAGAAAGAGAAGTTTTTCTTCAAGTGTTATGTGGCTTCTTCATTTCTTGTCCTGGGAGTGCAATTTTGTGTATAATTGTCTTAAACTGTTGTGGCAAGTTTATGCCTTGTCTGTTTAGTTCCAACCATAACCATGATTAAGTTATGACAGGAACTGCAAAAGATGCATGATTGGAAATATTTTGAACAGAATTATAGGGTGTCTGACAGCCCAGCTCAAGGATGCTATGTCTCAGGGCCTGTTTATATGACCCGTCTAGGCGGGACAGGACGTTTTCATCCCTCCTAGCTGTAGTATCTAATACACTCGGATTGAACCAGGAAACGACGGAGTAAAACAACTTAAAAACAAATTGTTCTTTATCAAATATAGCCGTCTAACAAGAAGCCCGTGCTTCCATTAAGTGATGCTTCCACTCACCTTTCCTTAATCCTATATGGAGTATAACAAGCTACAGTAAATATAATATAAAGTATCCTACATCCAATTTCAATGTCTTCAATGTTTTTAAATGCTAAATATAATGTTTCTAATTTTAACTATGATGTTTCTTAATGTAAAGCATAAAGTTTATAATATATCAATAAATTTTTACGTCCATTATGAAGATTTATTTCATAACATAGTCCTCGAATCTCTTTGGTGCACGTCTGGTGCGCATAGGTCTTGACTGTTCGATAGGCAAACTTTCCACCGATTGGTCAACACTTTCATTTAGCGCTTTCTCGCTCCGTTCCGTATTTGTCGTATTTGTACTGCCACTACCTTGCGATGATTCTTCAACAACCGATCATGACTCTCTAGCTTGTTCTGATGAATCTCCAACTTCCTCTATACCGTTTTCTCTTTCTTGGTATTGTTTTACATGAGTTGTGTTCCGTTTATACTGAACACCCTCTGGTGACTCAATCAGGACACTGTTACCGTGTTTATTGATCACCTCATACGGTTCGCATTCAAATGCTGTAGTCCACTTGTTTACGCGAGACTGTTCCAACAAAACTTTGTCTCCTTCGGATAAATTGCTTTCCTTAGCGCTTCATCTTTTAGCCGCGTATCCTTTCATTTCTTCCTTCTTCTCTCGATCTTGATCTCGCATTTCTTCATCTAAAACCGAACCTCTTCTCTCAATCCTGGCAATTTGGTTTTCAGTTTTCTTCCGAACATCAATTCAGCAGGACACACACCTGTCGTTGTATGAGGTGTGTTTCGATATGCAATCAAGTATGTTTGCACCGCTTTCTTCCAATCTTGTCCTTCGACTTGTGCTATTCGCATCCTTTAAAGCAACGATCTATTCTGCCGTTCAATCTCATCGTTCGCTTCGGGCCATAACGGCGTTATCTTCCGGTGTTCAATGCCGTTCTCTTTTAGAAATGTTTCAAACGTCTCTGCGATGAAATGAGGCCCATTGTCGCTTGTCCCTGTCCATAGTAATCAATGAGTTGCAAACATTCTTTCTAGACTTCTGATCGCAACATCAGTTGCACTATTCTTCGGAATGGACACCTCTACGTATCTACTATAATAATCCGTTGCACCAAAAACATAGTCTCCCGATGGAAATGGACCCATGACATCAATTGCAATGTCTTGTCATGGTCTAAGCGGTAATTCTGTCATTCGGAATGGCTCCGGACAATTTCCTCTACTCACAACTTGGCATCCATGACAGGTTTTTCGTTAATTTTCTGCTTCCAGGCCACCAGACTTTTGTATGCAATCGTTGTTACATCTTGAGAATCATTTGGTGACCTTCGTGACCTGATTCAATTACTCTTGCTCTGAGTTTTTGTGGGACGACAATCCGCGTACCACTTAATACAATCTTTTCGACAATACATAGTTCATCACGAACTGGTTTGTAACTGGCTCATTTAGGACTGTCCCAATTTCGTGTCTCGATAACACTGACGAACAATCACAAATACTTCGTCATTAGCAGATGCTACTACAATTTCTCTGGTACTCGTGGCTCTCGGAATTGCTGTTTTGGCAACAAAACTAACGTAACCTTCTGCTACATTGCCCGGTTTAGTTTCTCCGATCTTTGTAAATCGTGACAATGAATCTGCAACATTTAGACGTCCCGGCAAGTACTTTACTGTAAACAAATAAGGTTCCAGCCTCAAAACCCATCTCTCGATCCTGGCTGATGGTTTCGAACGAGCTGAGTAGATACATTCCAAAGGTTTATGGTCGGTCCATAATTCAAACTGCTTTCCATATAAGCAGACATGGAACCTTTCGCACGACCACACACCCCCAACGCCTCTTTTTCTGGCTGTGAATATCGCCTTTCCAGTTTCCACGTCAGACAGACCTCTGCTGGCATAACAAATGACACGATTCTCTCCTTTGTGCCCTTGCATTAAGATTGCTCCTAGCCCTACTGGACTGACTTCACACACGATATTCGTCTTGGCATCTTGATCAAAATAACCTAGCGTTTCTGCTTGGGCAAGCCTTCGTTTCAGTTCCCTGAAAGATTCTTGCTGCTCAGGCCCAAAGACAAATGACACTCCTTTCTTCATCAATCTTCTCAATGGCTCTGCGACCGTTGCTAGATCCAGAATGAATCTTGCACTGAAATTTACCAAATCCAAGAAACTCTTTACTTCGGATATATTACTAGATGAAAAACTCAAATGGGATAAACACATGGAAAAAATATATTAAAAGTCGGGTCTGGCATTGCAATGTTGCAACGGGCAAGCACTTCATCCCAGTAAGCTCACTCCAAATTATCTACAACGCCTTGATCCAGCCTTATTTTGACTACTGTTCTCCACTATGGGACATTGGCGGCGTTGCCTACAATTGCTTGATAAACTTCAGAAATTTCAAAATCGTACGGCAAGAATAATTGCCGGCGGAAGTTACGAAATTGATTCTGCTGACGTTCTTGAATCTCTTGGTCGGGAAACTTTAGAAGGTAGAAGACAGAAGATGAAGTTCATTCTTCTGTATAAAATTCTAAATGATTATACTGCTCCCAACTTGAAAGAGACATTGATTGGGAGTAGTTTAACACAGGCGAACTATAACTTGAGAAATAGCAATACTGATATAGCTCTCCCAAAACCGAGAAAATTAAATACAGCGGGGAAAAGCTTTGGAACAGCCTTTCTCGGGACGCAAAAGAGGCACAATCTATATTCTATCTTTAAAGAAAATATTAATAATTAATATTACTATGCTAATGTTGGGTCACACCTCCTGTATTCTGTATTCTTGTAATTAGTTAATTTTTTCTTCTTGTAAATATTTTGTACATAAAAATGACGGCCCTCATGAAAACCAACATATATGTCGCTGAGGCTAGCTTCACGAAATAAAGTTTTACAATAAAGTTGAATCAGCTTGAGGAAGCTTTAAAAACATTTTCAACCCTGCTGTGGATAAGTATGCACCTCCAATTACAAAGAGAATACGCGGACAACCTTGTCCGTGGTTGAGAAACGACACGAAACATGAAATGATTGATCGGGATCGGCTCTTGAAAAGAGCAAGAAAAACAAATACGGAGAATGATTGGAGTAGGTATAAACGGCAGCGAAATCGTGTGAACAACCTGGTAAAGATGAACAAAAACCGATATTATAAAGATTTACTAAGCGAGAACTCCAGAAATCCCAAAAAGTTTTGGAGTACAATCAAAGATATTTTTCCAAGCCAGCCTTTAAACTGCACTGGTCGTTCATTCCAAATTAATGGTGAGGTAATTTCGGATAACAAGTGTATAGCAAATGCTTTCGGGTCATTTTTCTCTTCGATTATTCACAGACTGAAGGAACAATGTCTCCCATTGGTTAATTTTGCATGGAGATATCGAAAGTCATCTTGTGCACGAAATAGCTTAACTTTTAACTTTAACCCGATTATTGAACAACTTGTGGAGAAGAAGTTGAAACAGCTTAAAAGATCAAAAGCTGCTGGTATTGACAATATTCCACCAGGAATTCTCAAGGATTGTTCATCTGTGGTCAGAAAGCCTCTAGCTCATATAATTAATATGAGTTTAATTACTGGAGAAATACCCCAAGAGTGGAAAGAAGCTAAAGTTATCCCAGTCCATAAGAAAGGGCCTACCAATGATTTTGATAATTACCGACCAATTTCTGTATTACCGGTCATCAGTAAGATCATGGAACGGATAGTACATCAAACAATCTGATAAATGATTCTCAATTTGGATTTCGGCAGAAACGTTCCACACAATTGGCTGTGACATTATTTCTGGATAAAGTACGTGCAAATATGGACAAGGGTCTATTAACGGGTGTGGTCTTCATTGATCTCTCGAAAGCCTTCGATACGGTGTCTCATTCCAATCTACTGAATAAATTGGAGGCGTTTGGCGTACAATCAGTTGAAATGGAATGGTTTACTAACTACCTGTTCAATCGGTCACAATTTGTCAACTTTGATGGCTCCGTATCCGAAAAATTCCAACTGACATCGGGGGTTCCGCAAGGTTCCATCTTGGGACCCCTTTTATTCATATTATATATTAATGACATTGACGATCACCTAACCAATGCAAATATAATAAAGTATGCTGATGACACCGTCTTGTTTCTATCTGGACGTGAGACTGATAAAATTGAAAATCAACTTACCGATGAAATGAAAGTGGTTGCTAAATGGCTAAGTGAAAACGATCTTGTGATAAATCTCAACAAAGGCAAAACTGAGTCTTTGCTATTGGGTACCAACAGGAAAATCCGGAACAAGACCTTGAAAGTCCATTTCAAACCCACTGCAATCTTGCTACACTTGTTGAATCACTTGCTGGTATTTCTCTGGCGCTGAACTTATACCGAACATCAATCTCTTGTATCGAAACAATCCTTTGTGTGTTACGAAGGTGGTGATACTCCTGGATTCTTCACTTAATTCTAACTGGTGGTAACCCCACTTAAGATCCATCTTACTGTAAACTCCGCCCTCTTGCATATCTTCGAGTATTTCGTCAATAGTTGGAATTGGGTGTCTCTCCCGGATAATTGCTTTATTGGAACATCGAATATCCACACACAACTGGATTCACCCACGGCGTCGGCCCATCAACTTTCTCGATGATATCTTCACGAAGTAACTCGTCAAGTTTTTTCTCGATCTTTTCCCTCAGGCTGAATGCAGGTCGCCTCACAGGCTGAGCAACAGGACGAACTTGCGGGTCATTGTGTTGCTTCAGTTGAAAGTCCTTCAACTTCCCTATGCTTTCAAATAAATCTCGGCATCTCGCAATACGATCTTGATCAGTCACAGTGTTCACAACCTGTTCTGTAATTTGCAACTTTAGAACTCCAAGCTCTCAATTGCTAATTCTCTTTCTAGCAATGGCTCTCCTTGGCCTTCTATGACTGTGAATTCTGCTGTCGAGCACGTATCAGCAACAACTACATCCGCAGTGAATGTTCCTATTACTTTCATGGTGGTCGTTGCTCCATAGGCATAAAGATTCTTCGTGCTTTTCTTCGATGTGCATTTGATATGTTTCTTTTTCTACTTTTCCCAAGGCATTTGTCAATGACATTTGTACTGGGTCGAGAATCAATGACCATTTCCACTGGAACTCGTCTTACAGAGACTGTAACTTTCTCCGTCCCTGATTTTCCTTTGACGACAACTGATCTTCATCTATTTCCCCCTGGCCACCGACATACTCACTCTTGTTTTGCCATGGTCTTTCCTTTTCGTTTTGCATACAGCAGCAAAATGACCTTTCTGGTGATATTTGGAACATTCTTTTCCTTTCGCAGGACAGTTCGGATCTCTGGCAAAATGTCCTGGTTTGTCACATCGAAAGCATTCCCCACTTGTCTTCGGTTTGCCACTTTTCAGACTTTGCTTTCACATCTGTCCTGTCGAGCAAGTTTTTCACGAACTCGGTTAACTCCATCATGAGGAAGACGCATACTCTTAGCTTGTCTTTTCGCAGCTTCGGAGGTTCTGGATATTTCTCGCAATTGTCTGAGATTGAGCGTTTGACCTTTCTCCAAAATTTTCCGGCGTAGTTCACTCGAACGACACTTTGAAATAATTTGATCCCTGATTTGGGAGGGAGTGATGGGTCTGATCCATAGAAATAATAGATATAGAATGCGTAGTCCTATCTCCGCTCAGTAAAAAATTTGTCGCCACAAAATGGCCGATTTATAAGGGCACTTTGGCTCGTCCCAAGCTCCTGTGGCAACGAATTTCGCGCGGTTGCCAGCTTGTAAGCCAAGGAGCGAAGCTTTTGGGCAGCAAGGTTTATATTGACTTATTTGTTGATTTTTGTTGCGAATCAGATTATTATATCGAAGATAATTTGAAGTCGTGTATACATGGAAGGATGTTTCGTTTCGAAGTTACAAATGTATTACGTATTTCGTTTATATTTGCCTATTTGGAATTCTGGATGGTTTTAAAGAAGTACAAATCGCGATATAAAAATGGCCGCACCATTTTTAATTCGAATTTAAAATGAATTGACTGCCTGTTGTCTGCAAACGTGCGGCCTAGGAATGGATTTGTTCAAATTTTCAAAAGGTATTTGCGATGTTATGGATCAACGCTCATCAGTTACGACATGGATCGTGGATGGACAGTTTGTTTTGCAGTTTATACACAAGCGGCATGGTTTTGCAAAGTTATTCCAATGCTGAACAGCTCAAGTTTGTTTCTACGTGTATCGATTTGTACACTAACAGTAAAACGTTTACATCTTATTACGGGAAGAGTGGATTTTGAGGTGGGTTAATTTTTTATATACATTACTAACCTTTAGCAGTTCATGATGAACTGCTGTTCTGCCTGTTCATCATTCATGTTTGTCATTGTTACGTTTGAATGCCCATCTGACTGGCGCTTTTGACATTTAATTAATAAACACATTCTACAAAATCAGTTCAGGTTTTTTTTTTTAAATTTATTGCAACACTCTGAATACAAATTGTATATGTTAGGTAAAACCTAATGGAAACCTTTGAGACTTACATTATAAAGTATAGACATGCAAAGTCCAACTAAACAAACTTAGGTGTTAATTATCTCTGAGTATCATAAGCTGTAGCATTATTCCCAGGTTTTTAGATGGCATTTCCTCCATCAAGAGAACCATGACCCTAACCAAAAGTAAATTTGGGGAACCAGGTTACTTAACCGCCGCCTAGCACTCGGCGTTGTTGTGCTGCCCAGTGCAGCCCAGGAAATTTGGGAACTTGCAAACAGCTTACTTGTTTTTACTCGTTATTAAATAAAATTTGTTTGGTTAGTTGATGCCTTTTTGATGCTTTATTTTCTTTTATTATGCGTTCTGTGTACATCTTACTAAACTGGTACATAAATAGTTGCAAATACTTTTTTACAATTAACTTTAGGAGACTTGTAATGTGGTCTTCAATAAGGTTTTCATCTAATGCACGGCACTGCTTGGAATGCTCTGACCAGTCGTGGAATGTGCTGAGTTTAATTTCTTTGACAACATTGTAGGTGATGTTGGCAATACTCTTCTTGTTTATTGATGTCCACCTGCATAATTCTTGTCGGGCAAGTCTGTCTGTTGATGTGCAAACTACCACGACAGAGGGTGCTGGAGTGCATAATTTACCATATCTCTTACAAGTAAGGCGGGACATACGTTGGCCAGCTACATCATTTGGTGGTTCATGTAATGCTGTTGCACACTCTGGGCACTTCAAAGTCTTCAACAACTTGAAAGCTATGTAACCGGATATGTAAAATATGACATCCGACCTCCAAACAGTAGATGTAAGTAACATTGTGGACATTTGTTGTTCTTGTTCATCTGACATGGCATGACTACTAGATTCGTTATCACAGTCATCGTTAGTTCCTGCACAGTTTGCTGTTGGTGGGCTTTCAATCTTGTTCTTCAAAAGCAACGAACGCAATGCATATTTAAACTGCAGTGCATTTGGATTGTTATTCCAGCCTAGGCGGCCTCTAACTTTGCTGAAGAACATTTCCAGAGGATCTAGTGAAAACCTGTATGTTAACACAAATTCGTACTGACTATTTTCTCTGAACAAGAGGTCCTTGCTGATAGCAAGAATAGACTTTGCCGAGATTACAAAACCCTGAATGAAGGTCTTCCTTGGTCCTGTGATGAGTTTTAAACCATTGCGATCTTCAAGTGATTTCAAGATCTCAGTTCCTTCAGTCAAATAATTTGAGACTATTTCATAATTTTGTTTGGTAATTAATTGGTGCTTTAAAATTTTTACCAAATTTACTTTTTGAGTTGAGTATATCAAATAAGTTATTCATTAGCAAAACAAAGTCACTTGTAGCTTTGCTGTCCTGGAATTCAGGAACTTGAATACTTCTCAAAAACGTTATTGCTGAGGAAACAGATGAACATAAAGTTTGAGCAGCAACCGAAACGTTCATCTTATGCTTTTGCCACTGGATGTGTTTTGTTTTCAATTTATTGCCAATATTCAATATGTCCTCTTGTTGAATTTTATGCAGAGCTTCAATATTTTCCCACAAAATTTTCTCCCCTTTTGGTGTGATAAAACCTTCATGAATCCTAAAGCTTTTCGTGCCAACTTTAGCATGTGGCAGATGTCCAAAACAACATAATTTTTTAAATCTGATCTACAAGGATGGGGAAATGAGCTTTGCAAATCACTAATTTTGCAACCAAGTTTTCGAGCAGTTGCAATGTTTTTATTGGTCCATCAAACGCTACAGACTTTACAATAATGTTTTCATTAAATAACAGCTTTATAGCTTCGATAATTAAATTTGCTTGGATTTCAGTATTGATGCTACTTGTCAAAAAATAAGCAATTGGCATCTGCCAGGGTGATTTTAGACCGACAGCCATAACAACTAAAACATTTGTGGCAGTATTTTCAGAATCCTCGCCCTTAATGTTGCCATAGTCAACATTGCCAACAAATTTTGAGTTCTTTTTGTCCCATTTTGTGTCCTTTCGTATAGACATTTCGTCTAAAAGCAAACTGCATTATGTCTCATTACTCAGTTTAAGTTTAGCGGACAGGGTGTGAATTGTATTCGCTAAAAATCCAGGCTCGCAAGTTATATTTCCTGCCCATGATCGTAGAGTTGCAGGATGCGGTAAATGCAGAGTTTTTCGGACGAATTTGTAAGCCCTAGGGCTGTAAAAATGCAAAGAGACGGCAAATTCTTTAATATCGTCACTGTACCGTGAACCAGTCAATAATTTATGATTTTTTGCTTCGTTCTTAAACAATTCAATATGCTCAAAATTTCTTTCGAGAATAGCGGCAAGTTCACTTGACAAGAGGTTTTTTTCGTGTAAAATTGCCATTAAACCATGTATTGTTTTTGCTTGCCGTAAAACCTTTCTCTGAAGTGTTTTAATTTTCTTATTTTTCATTTTTACAACTTTTTTTAACTTTTCGCATTGACTTGTATTTTTGCAGGCGGAATTTATATCTTTGTCAATCAACACGCTCGCGGAGCTGAAAGGCGAAGGCGAAGCTGAAGAATGGTCGTCCGCATCAGAAAAGATATTACACTGGTCCAACAATTCCTGTTTGTTTTCGACCGGTGTTTTCTTAAATTTGAAAACGAATACGAGTTCAGAACGAAATCGTGGTCGCAAAAATGCTTGTTGCAAAGTACGGCAGTTTTTGAAGGAAACCAGTTTTCTCGTCCCACGGCTGTAATCCATTTATGCAACAGTTTCCCGTTTTTGTGTGGAAATCTGTTAAAATGAAAGGCTATTACAGTAAACAAACGGACACCTTTCTTGTTTACAAGTGGGAGTTTTAAAATTCTAATTATTCAAGGTCAAACACAATAACAAATGCAAGGTCAAAGAACTCAAGTTCAAATATGTAGCGAAAACAAACAATTATATACAAATGACATGAAATCGCGTGCGAAGTAAACACTTTGTAAAATAAATATTTGAGCTATGAAAGGCTTAAATTTTAAACTATAAATTACAAGTGTAAAATAACTTTGTGCTATAAACAAATTTCACTATTGCTGTAAATAACTGCTGACTACTCCTCAAAGTAAACCATGCAATAAATAAATGAATAACCGCAGTTTGCAAGTTTTTCTTACTCACCGGTAAAATGATTGACAGCCTTCTGGATTTGCGTTCTCGCTTTTTTTGTACCGGCTACTGCAATTTGATGCCGAACAGGTATTTGGCATTTTTTACATTTTCGCAATTAATAAATGTATATTGAAGTTTTGTATATTAATTTGCCAAATTTCGTTTTTGCGCTGTATAGGCCACTCCTTGCTCAAATTCAAAACGGCTGATTTATAAGGGCAAGCGTGAAAAAAATTGGCGACATGATTCGTGACCGACTACGCATTCTATATCTATTATTTCTATGGTCTGATCAAACTGATCAATTGTTTCGTTTTCAGTTTGTGTCATTTCTAAACATGTATCGCTCATAAGGGACATTGACTTGGGTGAAAAAATGTCTGTTCAAAGTCTCTTCGGCCTTTTCGTATTCTTTGGAATTTCCTGTATCGGGCAAAACGTCGAAAATATCCTGGACATCGGATCCAGCGCAATGTACCGGGTGTCCCAAAAAAAAGTACTCCGGTTTGACTAATAATAACTTCTAAACGAGTGATGCTATTAAACTGAAATAACTTTCATTAGATAAATGGAAGAATAACTTAGATTTTGATATATTACAGTTGTATTTTACTTAAAAATTCACAGAGATATTAATGTTAAAAATCGGTAGCATATTTCTGGATGTGTCTAAAGTTAGCGAAAATCGGCATATCAAATATTAATCCAACTTTGCTCCACTTAAAGACATATCAGGCTAACTTATATTTCAATAAATTATCGTAAGGGTTTGTAAGGGCCATAGCGTAGATTTAGACAACTTACATGTAAGTTTTAGCTCATTGTTTCCTGAAATACTAACGTTCGAAATTATGCAAGTATTTGATAGATATTTAAAAACTTAAAAATACCTGAAAGACCAAGGGCAAGGGTCATAAGTTTTCTTTAATCTTTTCATATTTTGGGCCACAAAACAAAGTTGATTATTTCTAGGTTAGAGTAGGATGAATATTGTTCTTTAATTAAGAAAATAATACTGCCTTTTGCAAATATACATTACAGTATCAGCGCTATTATTTTTGTTACGTTTTGTTCCAAAAATGTTGGATGTCTCTGGGGAGTTGGATGTTATGTCTGATAGAGTTATGGTTTGATTGTGTTTCATTCTGAGTTTATTCTGAATATGCCAAGATTAAGTAAAGATCAAAGAGTTTGGGTGTGCTTAGAGCATGCAAGATTTCAGAACGCGGCAGAAGTTAGAAGACGATGGCCGGGTCGTTGGGGTAATATTCTTGCCCCTACTAAACGAACAATCAACAAAACCTATCGAAAGTTTTTGCGAGAAGCGACATGCCACGATTTAAATAAAGGCCGAAGTGGTCGTCCAAGAACCGCAAGGACGCCTGACAATATCGAACTTGTACGCGAGTCTTTATCGCAACATGGCAAAAGATCTTCACGCCGAAACGGGTTAGGATTAAGTCGAAGTTCATTTCACCGTATTGCTAAACTTGACATCAAATTCCATCCATACGTTATGATTACACGGCAGAAGTTAAGGGAAGGTGATCCGGTACAACGAATGGCATTCTGTAACCGACTCGTCGATACAGTTGAACAAAACCCGCAATTTCTTGATCAGTTGATTGTATCTGACGAAGCAGTCTTTAGTTTAAACTCAGAAGTAAATACGAGAAATGTTGTCAAGTATGCACCCTATGGAAACGGACATCCTGCAGACCATTACGTTGAGTTTGCTCAAGGTGCCGATCAAGTAATGGTATGGGTTGGTCTTACTCGAGCAGGCGTTATTCTTGGTCCACATTTTGCAGAGAGAAACCTCGATACAAGAGAATATTTACGTATTATACGTTACCATGTTATACATGCAGAGGGACTTTCACGTTCATAACATCGATAGGAATAACATGTGGTGGCAACAAGATGGAGCTCCTGCCCATACCAGTAATGCAACAATGCAATACCTTCGCGGACAGTTTCCTCTTCGACTGATGAGCAAACGTGGGGATTGGCCATGGCCCCCTCGCTCTCCAGACCTGGCAATATGCGACTTTTTTCTTTGGGGATACCTTAAGCAGCAAATTTGGAATGTACCACACGATCAGCAACCGCAGAATTTAGAAGAGCTTCGCAACTCAATTGTGACAGCATGCCGTAATCTAGAACAACGAATGATCCATGACTCCTTCGATGCAATGGTCTCACGGGCTAGGCAGTGCATTCGTGCTAGAGGACACGCGATTCCGAACGAATAAATCTTGCTTGTATTTTGTAAATAATAATACTTCGTTTCATAATAAACAATTTGTCAAGTGTCATTTATTTACTGCTAATATTGCGTGTTTCAGTTGAGCAAAAATTAATTAATATTTGATATGCCGATTTTCGCTAACTTTAGACACATCCAGAAATATGCTACCGATTTTGAACATTAATATCTCCGTGAATTTTTAAGTAAAATACAACTCTAATATATCAAAATCTAAGTTATTCTTCCATCTATCTAATGAAAGTTATTTCAGTTTAATAGCGTCGCTCATTTAGAAGTTATTATGAGTCAAACCGGAGTACTTTTTTTTGGGACACCCGGTAGAAGAAGTGCACGTCGCTGCACTTTGTTGTCGTCTTTCTCAGGGTCTAAAATAAGTCCTTTCCCGTCTGCATATAACTGAAAACTATGAAGCCATCGTTTCCACTCGCACCCAACACTATTCGGATCACTGTTCACATCAAACGGTCTAAATCTGCCAATATCAAAATTATTTGAACTGATATTCATTCAAAACTATTCCTAAACTATTTAGTTTATTCTCGTCGCCAATTGTAGTGTCTAATACACTCCGATTGAACCAGGAAACGACCGGTTAAAACAACTTAAAAACAAACTTATTCTTTATCAAATATAGGCGTCTAACAAGAAGCCCGTGCTTCCACTAAGTGATGCTTCCACTCAACTTTCCTTAATCCTATATGAAGTATAATAAGCTACAGTAAATATAATATAAAGTATTCTACACTAGCCGGGAAACTTGCCTAGATGGGATGGCGTGTTTGTATGGACAAAGACATTGCCGAGATGAAGCCAGTTAAGTACTTCACATCATACTACGCATGCTCAGAAGGCAAGGTCAATGAAAGGTCTTCCAGCCATCCGGAAAAATAACCGAAGTTATTTTGGACAAAATTAATTCTAATTTGAGACAATTTAAATCAATGGAGAAACACAAAACAAGTTATTCAGTGACTTGGCAATATTAAAGATAAGGACAGACACACTTTAGTATTATTGTGCCGTTTACAGCGCCTATAATTCATCCTAATCTTGTATTAAAATGCAAGAAAATTCATTGTTGTGGTTTGTCATATAATAGAAATCCCATTGAATGGTTTGACATATAATCCTGTCAAGCATGTTTTCGAAACTCGTAAAATGCTCGGACGGATTCCATGTCAAACTACTCAATAAAGTATATTTATTTAACGTCATTGCTGTTTGTATTTTGAGTTATTAAAATCTCTTAAACTTGTTTTGTAGTTTCTGGCAAGCAATTAATTTTTATTAGCTAGGTTCAGGTAAACATTGACGCTGATGCAGCTGTGCTATTTTTCCATTATTAATGTTATCTTTTAATTTGATGTATTGACAAATGTAACGGTATAAATTCCACCGACCACTGCGTGCTTAAATACTGTTCAAGACGTGCTACAAAAGGCACATCTTAAGACTTTGATAAATTGTTCTGTGATTCCGTAAGTATTCCGTAACTAATTCCGTAACTATAATTGTCTCTCTTCATGTTGACTTTATAAACTTATCTGATGTAATATATGTAGCATACTATTACTTTTATATTTCTTATTTGTTCATCTTATCGTAGTTCATCTTATCGTAGTTCATCTTATCGTAGTTCATCTTATCGTAGTCTTTCTCTAAAATTAACACTCTTTTTTAAGAAATATTTTCATCATTCGAACTGACATTTTGTTTAAAATAGAACTAAATAAATAATGTGGGCAACTTAAATAAACGCCTTATTGTTTGTGGTAGGTTTCTAGCCCTGATTTTGTAAATATACGTTTATATATCTGGGATATCGTAGACTTTAATTCATCGTCGGCCACGGACATATAGAACAAATTGAGGGATGCTCTAAGGTCTTTGCGTACCCGGAATGACATTGTGATCACGCCTGCTGACAAGGGGGGGTGCCCTAGTCGTCTGGAGGGCCGCTTGTACCGTCAAGAGGCTCACAGCCATATGGGTGACACCTCGTTTTATAGCAGGGTTGATACTGATTTGACATCCAAACACAACACCATAATCCGTTCCACCATCAACCATCTCATCACGAATGGGGAATTACCTGCAACGGCAGGCAATCTCCTAGTCACCACTCCACGCACACCAGTCATGTATTTCCTACCCAAAATTCATAAACCCGACAATCCGGGCAGACCAATCGTGTCAGCTTGTGGTTGCCCCACTGAACTCCTCTCTAGCTACCTCGATCACATCATGGCGCCCTTGGTTAAGAACTTGCCTTCTTATATCAAGGACACCAAGCATGCCCTGAAAATTCTTGACAACATCAATTTTCAGGGTCCACACAAATTCATTTTCACCATGGATGTCAAATCACTTTACACTGTCATCCCGCATCAAGACGGCCTTCAAGAACTAAAATACTTTTTAGACCAAAGGGTAATCCAGGATCCATCTACTACCACCTTGGTACGCTTGGCAGAGTTAGTGCTCACCTTGAAGAATTTCTCGTTTGATAGTGAGCATTACCAACAAATAAGTGGTGTGGCGTTGGGTACCAAAATGGGACCCAACTATGCCAATTTGTTTGTTGGTTATGTGGAAAAACAAATCTTCGAACAATACACTGGTCCCTCACCTGACTTCTATCGCCGGTTCATTGATGATTGCTTAGGCACTGCATCATGCTCGCGTGCTGATCTGAATTGCTTCATTAACTTTGTCAATGATTTCCATCCAGCACTTCAGTTCACATGGGAGATCAGTGAGACCAGTGTATCATTCCTAGACATTCTCATTTCTATCAATGGTACGTAATAGGCTGAGCACATCTGTCTTTTACAAGCCTACTGACTCCCACAGCTATCTTCTCTTCTCATCCTGTCATCGTAAGCACACTAAAACTGCTATCCCTTACTCTCAATTCTTACGTCTTCGTCGCCTCTGCAGTGAAGACGACGACTTCGATGCCAAATGTTCAGAAATGAGAAGCTTTTTTGTGAATCGTGGTTATCTTTCCCACCATTTAGATACTGCCCTTAACAAGGCCTCCCTTATACCCCGTCCAGACACCTTAAGAGAACCTTCGGTTGCAATTTCTAATCAAAAAGTACCTTTAGTTTTAACCTTTCATCTCTTCAATTTTAAAGTAAGGGACATCATTTGCCGGAATTTTAATCTTCTTAAAAATGACCCTGCAACGTCTTCCATAAAATTAAAAAAGTATAAATGTTCGACGTTGTAGTACGAATAGACTAAACATATGGACTTACAAAACTTATGAAAAGACTGACAAATTGAGTTATATACGCTGATTTACGGAAATTCGGCTGCATGTTCGAAGTGTACAATGTGCATGGAATCACTCTACACTTAATCAATGCAAGAATTTATTTCAAATATTCTTCTTTCTGGAAGCATAACAGATCTACTTCGTTATTTAGTTAAGTTTAAAAGGTCCGACAAACATTTAGGAAACATATTGTAAGAAAAAACTCGATGCATTTCGTAGAAGATGTTTACGCATGTAAGGAAGATAAAGAGCCTTCCGTGGAGCGGGGTACCGATGCCAACATAACCAAATGAACAACACCTCCTCCAAAATGTCTTTATAATGTCTTTGTTTAAATAAAAGTCTGCAAGTGCTGTAGCTAAGAGTGCATGTAAGATTAGCAGGGCCGTGAATAGCTGTTATAGTTTAGGGGGGAGGGGTTTACCTATCAAAAATTTCCGAATGAGAAATATATTTCCCGCCTGATTCCGATTCAAAGATTTGGTATAGGCAGCGGAAGAAAGGTTTTATTAGCTTGTGGGAACGGCTAAGAAACTCTTGGTGATTCCGGAGATATGCTCCCCGGAAAATTTAGAGGCTGTCAAATGGTATTTCCTGCCTTCTTGTGGAATTCTAATTAAATCACATGCAAAAGCCTCAACGTTTTTAATTCTTAGCCACTCATGCACAACAACTGTAACAAGCCACTTATAATGGAGATTAATGAATATTCAACATATAATTCTTACATTTGGAGGGCTTAGGCCTCCTTTTTTCAACTTTTTGGGCCTTGGGTTCCTGCATCCTAGAGTTCTGTGACAGGGAACCCCGCCTATAAACCTCCCCCCTTCTTCCGCCCTCTTCCCCGCTACATCCCTAAAGATTGAGCCGTTAGGTACGTCACATTTCTGCTTTGCTTTTTAGAATTACATAATCGGGCCGTTTTAGAATAACGTAATCGTAGTTGCGCTCATAGCATAGAGATTTCTGCCACTTATACAATTTTTTTGCCATTCTGACATCTCTAACTGGTTTGCAAGTAGCGTGGTGATTGTGGAAGCTTCTGCATTACGTTCTTTTTGTCTTTTTTAGGTATAGCTATGAAGCTCCTTCTATTGGTTACCGCTCTAGTAATGACTGCGTATGTTGCAGCTAAACCACATGAAGGTCCGGTTAAAAGAGAGGAATGGTCAACCATAACAAAGACGGTCAATGGACGTCAGTTGCTGTTTGGCTGTGACAGAAGGCACACGTTATCAGATGATGGAAAATGCTGGTCGTATTGTGGCTTTTTCGTGAAAAATTAAAAGTTGAAGAAAAATTGTCTCGTGTAACGTTGCCCTAGAATGCTTGTTTATACGAGTATCAGACACAGTCGAAAATTTTTTAACCTATAAATTATATTCTTATCTAGTCGAGCGGAGAGTGGTGCTACACCAAGAGAGCAGATGGTTACACAAAGGGTTGCTGGAACGATAGCAAATGTTATGGCTTCGTTGATGAATGTCTTACTGCTTGCACCCTTTAAAAGCTTCTCCATGAGCTTCAAGGAATCAATGAATAAAAACTAGACCAATTGATTGGCCTATGTCAAAATCAAAAAAATGAAAATAAAAGGGAATTGCATTGAATTGACTAATATGATTGATTTGGGGTGGGGGGGGGGTTAGAATAGCGTACAGGAAAACCTGCAAATTATGCATTTACAATATATATCACAAACTTATACAGTATGCACTATCCTACATGAATTGAGGAAATAATAATAAATAATTCCCGAAAATACATTCTAAAGGGCAAGGTAAAGTCACATGCTCTGCCCCTCATTTAATTGTTAAATATTCTGTCTTAATTTACACAATATACGTATTGGTTTGTATATTCGTCCAATATAGAAGTATATTCCAAGAACAAAACGAGGAATCCTTACCTTATAATTTTGTAAACATTGCTTCATTGATGTTGAAATCTCACAAATTCGCAGGCAACAGACACTTGATATAAACAGAGTTGCCTAAATTTGTATGAGGTTGTATAGTTGTATCTTACAACAAACTTCTTCGACTTGCAATGCAAATGTGAAGTAGAATTTAGCCACCGAGATTCTACCGAGAATTTACCGAATACAACTCCTTCGGCACTATTGCGCAACGAAAACATGGCTACCGTGTCTCACCGTGTCTCACGTCACAAAATCTTGCGATGTGATTGGCTTGATACTGTACCTCCACCGTGTCTCAATGTGGGAAGAAGTTACTATATTTAGGAAAAGTAGAACCGCGGAGGGTGTCTCAAAATCGCGGTCGAATTTTACGAGTTCTTTCCGAACGTGAAGAGCCTAGTTCGTGCAGCTATTGGTGAATTGCACTGATCTGTACATAGGCTGGATAACGCATCTCTTAATAATTTGATGGTCAAAAGTGAAGCCGGACGTCAAGCGGCCGATCAGTGCCGCCACCTGATTCTGAGGCACTACTTTATTATAGATACTGTAGCATTACAGAATCCTAGTTTTTTCGCTTTTTTTGCCTTTTAAACGTTTCTGGCCGGGCCAGTTTTACTATCACAAAGATAGAAGCACACCAAGAATTTTGAGCAAAAAATGTGGAGTATTATGACTTTATAACGCCGTGAAACTGGATTTACAATTCGAAGGAGTGAACATTTAAATATGCATCGGGACTACATTTAAATAGTCAGGGAACTGCACTTTTAGCAAAGAACTTGATTGAATTCCTCAAGAGTTGACTAAATGAATTCCAGCATAGCGATATTGACTATTTTTATACTATTATGAAATCAATTAATATAGGGGCTAATATTAACAATACTAAACGAAAGACAATGCACAAAACCAGAAAGTCAACCCTATCCTATGAGCACAATTCGAATTCTTCAAAATCTGGAACAATCATGCCCACTAAAAAGACGGAAGGTGGCCAATAAGCGGCTACCTTGGCTAACAATAGATCTAATTGAAAAAAAACGCCATATCAATTTCTTAAACAGAAAAGCTAAAGCAGATAATACAATTAATAGCTGGTCCGTCTTCAAAAAGGCTAAAAACCAATACAATAGGGAAATTAAAGATACAAAATGTTCGTATTATCAAGGCAAACTACATAGCAATTCAGGAAATTTAAAACAAACATGAAAAACACTCAACGAATTGATGAATAGAACGTCAAATAAAAATAAAATCCCAGAAATGAAAGATAGGAATGGTGAAATAATTGATGAAACTCTAATTCCAGATGCCTTTAATACATATTTTGTTGAACTGGGAGAAAACTTGCGAACGAAATTCCTCGATCGAGTATTTCACCGGATAGTTTTCTTAGTGATATAAACCATCCAGTTAATGGGCTCCCTAGCTTTCAAGAAATTCTAGAAAGTGATGTTTTAAAACTACTCCACGGTTTAGGGCCCAACAAAGCATCTGGAATTGATGGTATCTCAGCTCGTATCTTAAAAATTTCAGCATCAGTTATTGCACCATTTCTAACATCCATATTTAACAACTCCATTATAACAGGCATATTTCCCAATGATTGGAAAATCGCTAGGATTACTCCGATATTTAAGTCTGAAGCTAAAGATGAAATGACCAATTACAGACCGATATCCGTTATTTCAGTAGCTGCCAAAATTGCGGAAAAGCTGATTCATAACCAAATCTATAATTATTTACATGACTTTAACCTACTTACAAATTGCCAACACGGATTTAGACCACAACACTCAACTGTTACAGCACTGCTGGATATTACTAACGAGTGGTATAAAAACATTGACATTGGAAAACTAAATGGGATTGTGTTTCTGGACCTAAAAAAAGCATTTGATACTGTCGACCATAACATACTTTTAAACAAAATAGCAAGTTATGGAATAAAAGGAACAGCGCATCGCTGGCTGGAGTCGTATCTATCAAATAGGACCCAGTACTGTTGTGTGAATGGTAATACATCAAGCCCATCAATTATGAAAACAGGCATACCGCAAAGCTCTGGTTTAGGCCCATTGCTATTTTTAATTTACATCAATGACTTACCAAAGTGTCTAAACAGGGCAAAAGCAGACATGTTTGCAGACGATACCCAAATTGCAACAACAAGTGATGATATTAAAGTAATTGAAGAACATTGAATGGCGATTTAAACAATGTTGCAAATTGGCTTTCGCAAATAAATTAACTTTAAACAACAGTAAAACCGAATATATGATAATTGGTACCAAGAAAAGGCTTAGCCAAGTAACTTTTGATCCGGTTATCAATGTTGGTAATTTAGAAATTAAACGAGTTAAAACGACAAAATCGTTGGGCCTAATGATAGATGAGTCTCTAAGCTGGTCAGCGCAGGTCGAACACATTTCAAAAAAGGTCACTTCAGGCCTCGGTATACTCAGACGACTTCGAGATACAATTGAATACAATACCCTAATAACAATATACCAATCCATAATCCAACCTTACTTCGATTATTGTGCTCAAGTGTGGGGTTGTCTAGGGAAAACATTAGCAGATAAACTACAAAAGTTACAGAGCAGGGCGTTTCGAATAATCACACGTGAGAATTACACGACACGATCAGCTGACATATTAAGTAAGCTAGGAGTTCCCAACCTCGAAAAACGAAGGATCCAACAACTTTCAATTTTCATGTATAAGTTAAAAAACAAAATGGTTCCTGATTATTTGTGTGATATGTTTACAAATATTAGTGACGTACACGACCATAACACAAGACAATCGAGAGCCAATTTTACATTACCTAAACCAAAAACAAACAATATGAAAAATGCATTCTCATATAGAGGGGCGGAAGTCTGGAACTACCTTTCTTCATCACAAAAGTCCTCGGAAACTATTGCTAATTTTAAATCTAACATAAAACGTGCATGTTAATATTAAGTATCATATTCATTTTCCCTTTGTTGTTATCTATAGTTATAATAACCTTCTTGTAAATATCGTAATTCATATTTTTACTAGTGTAAGCACGGCCGGTTGGAAGATCACCTTTTTCTTTTCTTTGTACATAATTATTTTATAAGGTGAAATTGTACCGTGTTGAAATATAGTTCATAATAATAATAATAATAACAGCCACATGTTAGTGATGTTTTGTTTTTAATATCAACACAAGGTCGTTTTGAAACGGATGGATGATATTTCTCAATTCAAAATCCACTCAAAATATAGAATTACGGCTACTGGACGAAGACACTGAAGGAATTTGATGAAATGAACCAGCTCAGCTGCAGTATGAACAAAAGCGTGAATGTGGTAAATTTCTAAAATAGGAATTAGCAACAGTGTTACACTGGTTCAATATTCACGCGCTGAAATGAACACATATTAAGTTAATAACCTAACAAAATTTCCAATATTATTCAACAATCAAATATACTTGAATACTTGATATATAGTAATTGTAATTAATATAGTAGTAATTATGTGATTGGTGGTGAAAGAAAGAATAGTTTTTCTTCAAGTGTTATGTGGCTTCTTCATTTCTTGTCCAGGGAGTGCAATTTTGTGTATAATTGTCTTAAACTGTTGTGGCATGCATATGCCTTGTCTGTTTAGTTCCAACCATACCATGATTAAGTTATGACAGGAACTGCAAAAGATGCATGATTGGAAATATTTTGTACAGAATTATAGGGTATCTGACAGCCAACTCAGGGCCTGTTTATATGACCCGTCTAGGCGGGACAGGACGTTTGCATCCCTCCTAGCTGTAGTAACTAATACTACTCGGATTGAACCCGGAAACGACGGAGTAAAACAACTTAAAAACAAGTTTTTCTTTATCAAATATAGCCGTCTAACAAGAAGCCCGTGCTTCCATTAAGTGATGCTTCCACTCAACTTTCCTTAATCCTATATGAAGTATAATAAGCTACAGTAAATATAATATAAATATCCTACATCCCATTTTGATGTCTTCAATATTTTTAAATGCTAAATATAATTAATGTTTCTAATTTTAACTATAATGTCTCTTAATGTAAAGGATAAAGTTTATAATATATCAATAAATTTGTTCGTCCATTATGAAGATTTATTTCATAAAATAGTCCGCGAATCTCTTTGGTGCACGTCTGGTGCGCATAGGTCTTGACTGTTCGATAGGCAAACTTTCCACCGATTGGTCAACACTTTCATTTAGCACTTTCTCGCTCCATTCCGTATTTGTCGTATTTGTACTGCCATTACCTTGCGATGATTCTTCAACAACTAATGATGATTCTTTAGCTTGTTCTGATGAATCTCCAACTTCCTCTATACCGTTTTCTCTTTCTTGGTATTGTTTTACATGAGTTGTGTTCCGTTTATACTGAACACCCTCTGGTGACTCAATCAGGACACTGTTACCGTGTTTATTGATTACCTCATACGGTTCACTTTCAAATGCTGTAGTCCACTTGTTTACGCGAGACTGTTTCGACAAAACTATGTATCCTTCGGATAAATTGCTTTCCTTAGCGCTTCGTCTTTTATCCGCGTATCCTTTCATTTCTTCCTTCTTCTCTCGATCTTGATCTCGCATTTCTTCATCTAACCGAACCTCTTCTTTCGATTCTGGCAATTTGGTTCTCAGTTTCCTTCCGAACATCAATTCAGCAGGACACACACCTGTCGTTGGATGATGTGTGTTTCGATCAAGTATGTTTGCACCGCTTTCTTCCAATCTTGTCCTTCGACTTGTGCTATTCGCATCCTCTTAAGTCACGATCTATTCTGGCGTTCAATCTCACCGTTCGCTTCCGGCCATAACGGCGTTATCTTCCGGTGTTCAATGCCGTTCTCTTTTAGAAATGCTTTAAACGTCTCTTCGATGAAATGAGGCCCATTATCGCTTGCCATTGTCCATGGTAATCCATGAGTTGCAAACATTCTTTCCAGGGGCGCCGGAGCCACGGGGGCAGCGGGGGCAGCTGCCCCCGCTGCCCTTATAGTACGGGGGCGCGCGGGGGCAACCGGTTGCCCTTTTTCTTAACAATAAAGTGCATTGTAATGAATAAATTATTATTATTATTGTGACTGGACTAGCCCTCATAGGTTAATAAGGATTATGACCGTGCAGTTTAACTAGATTACGTTAATTGACTAGTTATCTTCTTGATAAGTTATCTAGATTTTTCTGGTTTCCTCACACGCCTAGTTTTCCTTGGTCGATTAGCGCAGTTAAGCTCCGCAATAACGCACTTCCCTTATCTAATTCCTGTGTGTTATCGTTTTATAATATTCAGAATTATGTAAAATCTCCACTCAAAATGCAGGAAATGGCATTTCAGAGAGTGTAGATTTAAACATTTTCCGGGGGAGGATGACCCCGTACCCCCAACAAATTTCTCGCGCCTTCGGCGCTCGTGCCCTTTTCATAGGGCTGCCCCCGCCGCTTCGGCTACCTTCCGGCGCCCCTGATTCTTTCTATACTTCTGATCGCAACATCAGCTGCACTTTTCTTCGAAATGGACACCTCTACGTATATACTATAATAATCCGTTGCAGCAAATACATAGTCTCCCGATGGCAATGGACCCATGAAATCAATTGCAATGTCTTGCCATGGTCCAAGCGGTAATTCTGCTTCCCGATCAATCCCAGGCCACCAGACTTTTGTACGCAATCGTTGTTTCATCTTGAGAATCCTTTTCGTGACCTTCGTGACTTATTCAATTACTCTTGCTCTGAGTTTTGGTGGTACGACAATCCGTGTGCCCCTTAATACAATCTTTCCCTCAATACATAGTTCATCACGAACTGGTGCATTTAGGACAGTCCCCATTTCCTGTCTCGATACACTGGCGAACAATTACCAATTCTACGTCATTAGCAGATGCTTCTTCAATTTCTCTGGTACTCATGGCTCTCGGAATTGCTGTTTTGGCAACAAAACGGACGTAATCTTTACGTTGGTCGGTTTAGTTTTTCCGATCTTTGTAAGTCTCGACAATGGATCTGCAACATTTAGACGTCCCGGCAAGTACTTTACTGTAAACGAATAAGGTTGCAGCCTCAAAACCCATCTCTCGATCCTGGCTGATGGTTTCGAACGAGCAGAGTAGATACATTCCAAAGGTTTATGGTCGGTCCATAATTCAAACTGCTTTCCATATAAGTAGACATGGAACCTTTCGCACGACCACACAACCCTAACGCCTCTTTTTCTGTCTGTGAATATCGCCTTTCCAGTTTCCACGTCAGACAGACCTCTGCTGGCATAACAAATGATACGATCCTCTCCTTTGTGCCCTTGTATAAAGATTGCTCCTAGCCCTATTGGACTGGAATCACACACCATCTTCGTCTTGGCATCTCTATCAAAATAACCTGGCGTTTGTGCTTGGGCAAGCCTTCGTTTCAGTTCCCTGAAAGATTCTTACTGCTTAGGCCCAAAGACAAATGACACACCTTTCTTCGTCAATCTTCTTAATGGCTCTGCGACCGTTGCTAGATCCGCAATGAATCTTGCACTGAAATTTACCAAACCCAAGAAACTCTTTACTTCGGATGCATTCTGTGGCTCTCGAGCCTCTGCGACTGCTCTGACTTTTTCGTCTGTTGGACCAATACCACGATTTGGCAGAAGTATACCCATGAAGGTAAGCTTCGGCATATCAAAAACTCATTTCTCTTTGTTAAGGGTTAAACCTCTGTCTTCGAGCCTGGTTAGCACTTCTTCCAATCGCTCGTCGTGTTCAGCTTGGTTACGACCATAAACTATGATGTCATCTGAGATGTTGGCCGTCCCGCTGCAATCTTGCTATACTTGTTGAATAACTTGCTGGTATTTCTCTGGCGCTGAACTTATACCGAACATCAATCTCTTGTATCGAAACAATCCTTAGTGTGTTACGAAAGTGGTGATACTCCTGGATTCTTCACTTAATTCTAACTGCAGGTAACCCCACTTAGATCCAGCTTACTGTAAACTCCGCCCTCTTGCATATTTTTGAGTATTTCGTCAATAGTTGGAATTAGGTGTCTTCATTGGCACATCGCATATCCACACATAACCGAACTTCGCCATTTGCTTTTGGTACCACCACGACTGGATTCACCAACGGCGACGGCCCATCAACTTTCTCGATGATACCTTCACGAAGTAACTCGTCAAGTGTTTTCCCTCAGGCTGAATGCAGGTCGCCTCACAGGCTGAGCAACCGGACGAACTTGCGAGTCAATGTGTAGCTTCAGTTGAAAGTCCTTCAACTTCCCTATGCGTTCAAATAAATCTCGGTGTCTCGCAATACGATCTTCATCAGTCACAGTGTTCACAATCTGTTCTGGAATTTGTAACTTTAGAACTCCAAGCTCAATTGCTGATTCCCTTCCTAGGAACGGCTCTCCTTGGCCTTCTATGACTGTGAGTTCTGCTTTCGAGCACGTATCAGCAACAACTACATCCGTACTCAATGTTCCTATCACTTTCAGGTGGGGGGGTTGTTGCTCCATAGGCATAAAGATTATTCGTGCTTTTCTTCGATGTGCATTTGATATGTTTCTTTTTCAACTTTTACCAAAGGCTTTTGTCAATGACATTTGTACTGGCTCCAGAATCAATGACCATTTCCACTGGAACTCCTCTTACAGAGACTGTAACTTTCTCCGTCCCTGATTTTCCTTTGACGACAAAGGCATGCTCATCTTCATCTATCTCCCCCTGGCCACCGACATAGCTAACTCTTGTTTTGCCATGATCTTTCCTTTTGGTTTTGCATACAGCAGCAAAATGACCTTTCTTTTGACATTTGGAACATTCTTTTCCTGTCGCAGGACAGTTCGGATATCTGGCAAAATGTCCTGGTTTGCCACATCGAAAGCATTCCACAATTTTCTTCGGTTTGCCACTTTTCCAGACTTTGCTTTAACATTTGCCCTGTCGAGCAAGCTTTTCACGAACTCGGTTAACTCCATCATGAGGAAGACTCCTACCCTTAGCTTGTCTTTTCACAGCTTCGGAGGGTCTGGCTATTTCTTGCAATTGTCTGAGATTGAGCGTTGGACCTTTCTCCAAAATTTTCCGGCATAGTTCACTCGAACGACGCGAATAATTTGATCCATGATTTGAGCTTCGAGTTTGCCTCCATAATCACACTGCTGAGCTCTTTACGTCGCAAACGTACGGCAAACTGATCAATTGTTCGTTTTCAGTTTGTGTCATTTCTCTAAACATGTGTCGCTCATAAGGGACATTGACTTGGGTGACAAGATGTCTGTTCAAAGTCTATTCGGCCTTTCCGTATTCTTTGGAATTTCCTGTATCCGGCAAAACATCGGAAATATCCTGGACCGAATCCAGCGCAATTTAGAAGAAGTGCACGTCGCTGCACTTTGTTGTCGTCTTTCTCAGGCTCTAAAATAAGTCCTTTCCCGTCTGCATATAACTGAAAACTACAAAGCCATCGTTTCCACTCGCACCCAACACTATTCGGATCACTGTTCACATCAAACGGTCTAAATCTACCAATATCAAAATTATTTGAACTCATATTCATTCAAAACTATTCCTAAACTATTTAGTTTATTCTCGTCGCCAATTGTAGTATCTAATACACTCGGATTGAACCAGGGAACGACCGGTTAAAACAACTTAAAAACAAACTTATTCTTTATCAAATATAGCCGTCTAACAAGAAGCTCGTGCTTCCACTAAGTGATGCTTCCACTCAACTTTCCTTAATCCTATGTGAAGTATAATAAGCTACAGTAAGTATAATATAAAGTATTCTACATTAGCCGGGAAACTTGCCTAGATGGGATGGCGTGTTTGTATGGACAAAGACATTGCCGGGATGAAGTCAGTTAAGAATTTCACATCATACTACGCATGCTCAGAAGGCAAGGTCAATGAAAGATCATCCCGCCATCCGGAAAAATAACCAAAGTTATTTTGGACAAAATTAATTCTAATTTGAGACAATTTAAATCAATGGAGAAATACAAAACAAGTTATTCAGTGGTTTGGCAATATAAAAGATAAGGACAGACACAGTGTTATTTCGTTTGACATTGTCGATTTCTACCCATCCATTTCTGACAAACATATTGGAACAAGCTTTATCTTGGGCTTCGAATTTGGCTACTATACCTGAAAACGATATTACAATAATAAACCACGCTAGAAAATCTCTCCTTTTCATTACCGGAATTTCATGGATAAAAAAAGATAGCAAGAGTTTGTTTGACGCTACCATGGGCAGTTTCGACGGCGCGGAAATTTGTGAGTTAGTAGGCCTTTTCATTTTAAACGACCTGAGTAAGACATTTGGCAAAGAAAGCATCGGCCTATATAGAGATGACGGTTTTGCTATTATAAAGATTAAATCAGCACGTTTAGCAGACAATACAAGGAAAGATCTCCACCAAATATTCCAGCAGTTTGACCTATCAAATCACCGCCGAATAAAATTTGCGCATGGTAAACTTTTTAGATGTAACTTTCGACCTTAACAATGGAAAACATAGGCCTTATAGGAAGCCCAACGACGATCCACTATACATAAATATGCACTCTAATCACCCACCGATCATCACAAGGCAACTACCTGCATCAATTAACAAGCGCATTGCACTTCTTTCATCAGATGAGCAAACTTTTCAGGAATCTGCACCCATATGTCAGAACGCACTACACTCAGCACACACCGCAACAGCTACGCAGGAATAGGCAACGCAATGTCATTTGGTTCAACCAACCATTAAGCAAGAGTGTCTAATTGACAAACATTTTCCACCGCAACACAAGCTCCATAAAATTTTTAACAGAAATACAGTTAAAGTAAGTTACAGCTGCATGAACAATGTCAAGTCAGTAATCACTAAGCACAATGCACGCATATCTAGGAATAAAAAGCCACACGACAGGGACATTACCAATTGCAGTTGTAGAGAAAACACCATTTGCCCGCTTTGAAACAATGCATGACTCCCTGGGACATAGTATACAAAGCAACAGTCACAGTAAGCAACACAAACACGATCAAAAATTACATTTGCATGACTAAAACCACATTCAAAGAGCGATTGGCCAACCACACTAAATCTTTTCAGCATAAAAAGCATGCAAACGACACGGAACTTTCGAAATATATTTGGCCATTGAAAGAAAACAATAAGGATTTCAGTATTAATTGGCAAATTTTAAAACATTCTATTTCGTACACGGGAGGATCAAAACGATGCAATTTATGTTTAGAAGAAAAATTTAGTATTTTGAAAGAAAAAAACAAGAATTGTTTGCTCAACAAAAGAGCTGAAATAATTTACGCGAAAACAACGCAAACAAAGCCATGCATGCACACATTGTCTCCCACATACACCCCCACGTTCCGGCAGGAAGCATATAAGCAGTCATTTCTTTCGATACTTGTCACTGCCTGATGATTCAAGTTTTGAGGTAAGCGAAAATATATATATATATATATAGTCAAATCTGCAGACATGCATGTTTCGCCGTTCAACGGCTCGTCAGTGCAGCTTGTAACGCAGTCTAGATGCGAGTGACTTCGTATTTATACACCATACTCTTGCCCTCACCAACCGTATATATATATACGGCTGTTGACTGTTGTGTAAAACTACCTGAAAATACAATGAGAACTTCGACGTTTCGAGCGAAGGCCCTTCGTCTGGAAGTTAGTAAAATGGGTCGGGGGAAAAACATGTGCTTTTATAGTGAATACAAAAGCGATCACGTGATAAAAAATATACCAATCAGATGGATTTAATCAAAACAAACTATAAACAAAATATGGAAATCACATCACAAAATATATTAGCATATAAGGAGCAGCGAACAAGGATAACAAAGCTAGAAAGACAGAAAACAAGGAACGAAATATAAGATAAGGTGAGATGTAGAGTATCTGCTGATGGCAGGCATAAACAGATAGGAGTTAAATGTAAGAGAGGCGCTCATTAATGCCGAGAGGATGAATGGTGCCAAGTTGGGAAATGAGACGCATTTCTTGGCTTTTGCGGCTATCATTACTACCAGAAATGGGACACAGAGCTCGAATTTCCATATCTGAAATACTGTGATTGCCAGTGTTGAAATGTCTGGCAACAGGTTGTTTAGCATCATTGTTTACGACAGCACGACGATGCTCACCAAAGGATGGTGATTCATTTTCACCATGGATGTCAAATCCTTGTACACTGTCATTCCCCATCATGATGGTTTGAGAGCACTCAAATTCTTCTTAGATAAGCGCCCCAACCAGGAACCGTCTACCATTGTTTTGATCCGTTTGGCTGAATTAGTGCTCACCCTCACCAATTTTTCATTTGATGGTGAGCATTACCAACAAATAAGTGTTGTAGCCATGGGAACCAAAATGGGTCCCAACTATGCCAATTTATTCGTTGGTTTTGTGGAAAAGCAGATCTTTGAGCAATGCACTGATCCCATACCTGATTATCTTGGTAGGTACATTGATGACTGACTCGGCACAGCATCCTGTTCCCGCGGAGAGTTGGAGAAGTTTATTAACTTTGTTAATAACTTTCACCGAGCACTCCAGTTTATGTGGGAGATCAGTGAGACCAGTGTATCGTTCTTAGATATACTTGTATCTATCAATGGCAATAAACTTGTTACTTCTGTGTTCTACAAGCCGACTGACTCCCATAGCTATCTTCTCTTTACTTCTTCGCACCCCAACCACACTAAAAGGTCCATTCCATCCCTTCTCTCAGTTCCTTCGGCTTCGCCGCATTTGCAGTGAAGATGAGGACTTCCATACCAAAAGTCAGGAAATGTGAAACTTTTTTGTCCAACGCGGTTATCCCACCCCTCTCTTAAATACTGGCTTTTCGAAGGCCTCCAATATTCCCCGATCCGAAACCCTTAGAGACCATGTGTCTAATGTTCCCAACAACAAAATACCCCTAGTTCTCGGTTACCATCCCTTCAATTTCAAAGTAAGGGATATCATTAGGAAGAATTTTCATATATTGAAAAACGATCCTGAAACATCTTCCATTTTCACCATGTCTCGTTTCGACATAGTAAAAATATTCGTGAAACCCTAGTCCACAGCTCTCTACCACTGGAACCACTACAATTTCGGCACCAAAATCTAAGTACACCATTAAGCACCATTTCACGTGCACCTCCTCTCATCTCATCTACTGTATTTCATGCAGTAAATGTGGGATGCTCTATATTGGTGAAACTGGTAGATATTTAATGATAAGGTTTGGTGAGCATCGTCGTGCTGTCGTAAACAATGATGCTAAACAACCTGTTGCCAGACATTTCAACACTGGCAATCACAGTGTTTCAGATATGGAAATTCGAGCTCTGTGTCCCATTTCTGGTAGTAATGATAGCCGCAAAAGCCAAGAAATGCGTCTCATTTCCCAACTTGGCACCATTCATCCTCTCGCCATTAATGAGCGCCTCTCTTACATTTAACTCCTATCTGTTTATGCCTGCCATCAGCAGATACTCTACATCTCACCTTATCTTATATTTCGTTCCTTGTTTTCTGTCTTTCCAGCTTTGCTATCCTTGTTCGCTGATCCTTATATGCTAATATATTTTGTAAAGTGATTTCCATATTTTGTTTATAGTTTGTTTTGATTAAATCCATCTGATTGGTTTATTTTTTATCACGTGATCGCTTTTGTATTCACTATAAAAGCACATGTTTTTCCCCCGACCCATTCTACTAACTTCCAGACGAAGGGCCTTCGCTCGAAACGTCGAAGTTCTCATTGTATTTTTCAGGTAGTTTTACACAACAGTCAACCGCCGTATTTGCTATAATCTACCCACACTGGCAACGCACGTTTGATATATATATATATGTATATATATATACCCGTTTACAAAAAGGTTGTCGCATGGAGATAGATAGATAGATAGATAGATTGATTGCTTGATTAACATATCAAATGTATGCTAAGGAATAATTACATTTGAATGATTACATTTGAACAATCACCAATTCGGAATTTTTCTGGGGGGATTATGTCCGGAAGGCATGTAGTTCAGTTTCGATAGAGATATATAATGAGATATAGTTTTAGTCTGTTCAAATATGCCTGCATGCTATCGTTTTTCAAAGATTCGAATGTGAAAAATCATCCGAACAAATTCCGGAAGAAATGAGTATTAGCAAGAGAACGGTTGAACGAATTTGCGAACGTTTCATGTATTTTGGCATAGTTCAACCTGACCGAATTGGTCGTCCAGCCGGTAGCACTATCTTTCACCCTTACGAGGTAGATGTTCTGTTGGAATTCGCGTTGGAACAAGCCACGGCGTATTTAAAAGAGATTTTAAGTCATATTTATGATGTAACTAGAGGCCAGTTTAATATCGTGAATATATGGAGGTTCTTGAGACGAAATTATTTTTCCAGAAAACGCGTAAGTAGGGCAGCTTTTTCTTGAGCAATTTGTTTATCGATTTTTAGTATGATGTTGATTGTACGTATATACAAGTTGTATAAACAAAAGTAGACTCTTTCAAATTCAAATTAGCCATAACCTAATCATTTGACTGCCCTAATTGCTTCGAATTAATGGATGCACAAAAACACAAGGTCGTATACACATGGGAAATTTAGGATAACTTCTAATCGTATGAAACAAATAGGTTATGGCTAATTCGAATTTGAAAGGGTCTACTTTTTTATACACCCTGTATATGCAGCTTGGGCCTTTATTATTTTGCCATAATATAGATAAAACAATGGCTCAAAATGTAAGACGAGCATCTATCTTTAATTATTTGGAATTGTTGTCGCTATTTCGCTCAGATGAGTTGATATATGTGGATGAATCATCAGTGGTATTTTCTGCCTATCAATATATAATTTTGATGCATTCAATATAGTTACTGCGTTAATGCCTTATAAACATATATACTAAGTATAAATAACAACCCTTTTTCTGGTATATCATATAGAACCGGGACATTACTCGGAAATATGGTACTAGTCAACGGGGAGCTGCGGCTGCAAAACGAAGAACTTGGAGACGGGGCCCGAAATTATCCATTATAGGGGCTATTTCAGTTGATGGAATTGAAGGACACCGAATTACGGAAAGGAGTGTCGTAGAGCGAACATTTGTAAGCTTCGTGGAAGAAGATCTGGCACCGGATTTTCGGCCATATAATGGGATTAATTAAAAATCAGTTGTTATTCTTGGTAAAGCAATATTTAATGGATTCTAAAAAGCAATGTTTTCCTTGATTAGCATGAGATTTAGCATAGTGGCCGTCTAAGTTCTCTGCTCGTTACATGTATACAGTACCAGTGTACGTAGTAATCAATGTTAATAGACTGACACCGGAATGATCATAAATATATATAGTCCTCGCTTACTAAACAAGTACATGCATGCAATATGTGCAGTTATAGTCATAAATTGGACATTTGACAAGGTAGAAAAATAATAGCAACGCGCGCTCATCGTTGCATATAGGTGTACCATGCAACACAGGGAAATAATAATCCAACTTTAAAAATGTTTTGAAATCAATTTTGTGCTAATTTCCTTAGCGGGTTTCGTTGTATAAAGAAGGATACTGATGTGATTTGTTTGTTTATAGATAATCATCCTGTTCATCACACAAGATTTGTTAAGCATGCCTTGCGACGAACAGGCGCACTGTGCATATACCTTCCCCCATATTGTCCTCAGCTGAATCCAATTGAAATGGTGTTTTCACGACTTAAAAACTGGATGAGGGAGCACGAGGTTTTATTCCAGTCAACAGAGGGTCATGCAGGATTTGTAAGACTAGCTTTCTGCCATGCGTTGGAAGGAAATAGCTTTCAGCGTTACTTTCGTCATTGTAGTTATGCCTGATTAATTCATGCACATTGGGCATAGAGTAAAGATTACATAGAGGGCCCACTCTCGTCGGAACCATTGAAGTTTTTGGGTTCGCGCATATCGCATTACGCATGTTGGCCGCCACTACTCTGGCCAGTTAATTGCTTTTTCTGGCCAATAACCACGCTGAACTGACTGGTCTGCCATTACTCTAGCAAGTAAACTGCATATTTTTGCATAAAAAAACGAGGACACGTTGCACCACTGAGTGGCCCTTCTGTATAGATCTTTATTCTGTGCATTGGGATTGCTATTAACACAAGAACGTTGAGCAATTCGTCGCAAGCAACTGCATGGACATTGTGATTATTAATAACATTACGTTAAATATATGGATGGAATAAACGCATATGATATATTTACATAAATATTTATAATTAATTTAAGCGAACTACGGAGTATTTTCATAAAACACATGACAACACCAACTCCGAAAATAGACAGCATATTTCTATTTGCACGTTTCGACGATACTTTGGTCATCATCATCCCCGATGTAAAATATAAAAAAAGTATTTCTATATTCGGAGTTACCGTTGTTGTGTATAAATATTTATTTCGATACACTACGATTTATATATTACGGCAGTATAAGGGTGCACATGCAAAGATGATAAACAGGACAAATTTTAGCGTACTTGACACCTGTGCATTCAAAAAATTGACATAATATATGTATAACATGCAAACATATTATCAGAATGAATATACAGTTTAGTTACTGATTTCATAGTGCTGTGAATGACAATGTATAAATAATTAGCTGCAAGACAATTTCCTTACATATATAACCGCGAATGCGCGTTCGTGTAAGAAATATTTTCTTTACAATTTGCCCTGATTTGTTACAACATAGAAATATAGATAAATAATTTTGTTTCAATCCTTTCAACTCGTCCAGAACTATTTTCTTTTGCTCTTGGAATTCTTCCTCATCTAGTGCCCCTGATGCGCGAAGCTCTTGCAGTGACTTGAGTTGCGCAATCAATATGGTTCTCGAGCTTCTGTCCTATATACAAATACACAAAATTGCGGAATAATATAGTTAAAGATTTTTCTTTTTGATTCTTTTTTTTAATACTAAACTGGTTACAATACAGTCATTGCATGTGTTTATGGCAATTCACGCATCTTAACGATAAACGTACAAGAAACGAAATTGACGAATTATGCTTACTGATGTACTAGGCGTCGGCTGTTCGATCGGAGCTTGTTGTGGTCTGAATGCGTTTGCTATCTTTGACCATCTCTACAACTGTAACTCCCTCGTCACCTGAGTTGGAGAGACGATCTTTCTTTTACCACCTCCAAAGAGTGGTAGATTGGGTGGTGTTTCATAGCTTTCGTGATGACCCATTTCCTAGGATTTAAACATTGTATAGTTTGTCAGTAAATTATATAATATTTTCATAAAATGATGTTTTAATTTTGGAGAATTGACAACCAGAAATCTGATATCACAACATCCGATTTGAACTTCTTTGGTAAAATTCAAACGTTATTCACCACGGAATATCCCAATTTTCCGTCTGTAATTTTGGAGAATTTCCAAAATAGATATCCACTGCAGCCTGTTTCACGCAATAAGCGATTACCAAGTGGCTCGCCACGAATTGAGAGTGAAATTATTCTCTCTTTTCGGAGAGAAATTGCGTATCAACGATGCAACGGAGATGGAAGTCGGATGGGTAGGCGCACGAAACAAGAGGTTTTTTATCAAAAGCGAGCATGATCTTTGGGAAACGCTAGATTATTTTGACAAAAATATAGAGAAAATAACGCTCTTTGTTGGGAAGGAAAAGCGAAAGGCGAATAATAGGATAGGAATTTATTTGGTAAGTTATATTCACCTCATTGAATATTGTATTATTGAATGCCGATCATTAATGTGTTATGAGCAAAATTGTGGTCTTGGTCACAATATACTATCCTTCGCAAAGACGAGCGCAGGAACGGCCGGAGAAAAATTGCAGGCAAAATCGAAGGAAGAAATCGGCGACCAAACAAACCAAAGAAATATTTGTCCGCCTAGACGAGATGCATGTGGAAAATTCCCTCGTGGTCACTTTATGCTCTGGGCACACACACTGGTTAGCAAAACCACCAATTACTTTTTGTATTATAAGTTGCAATTCCATGCGTGTAAGTTATATGCTATGTATAATTTACTATGGTAAGGTTCTATGTTTTTGACAGACGAAAGCCGGCCTTAATGGTAGCTACTATTAATTATTAAGTTATAAAAACTTGTGGTATTTGGCAAAATCTTCGTGCCGCATGCATACTTTATAATATAGTTATAGTTTCATTTGTATCTATATGGTACATCTGATAAAAGGTATAATATCCAGAGTTACAGAAAACAGTTAACTTTTTGGGCGTCCGTACTATGTACGCTCTAAACACTGTTTGGTAGTGCATGAATAGAACTAAATCCACTTCATGAATAGATACCAACAATATCTATTCATCGGTTACAAGTTGTTCAGAAGCTATTAGAGTTGTACTCTAGTCAAGAGTTTTGTAAAGCGTTACCAAAATTCGATTTTGAAGGAGAATTTGCGGAAGATCTGGACGGTCCGAAACGAGCTGTTTACAACACGTTTTGGCACGAGATCTTTCAGATGCACTTCGAAGGATGTGGTTTGGTGTCCGCTCTATCCCTTCACCAGAAACCATTTATAAGCAGCTCGTGAGGATTGGTCGATGCGAACTTTTACAGAAGTCGATGTGGGCATTGAAGCCCTTCCTGCAAGGATTAAACGACGTATCGCAAGAACCCATCTGGAAGAATTCACTTGAGGTCGATATGTTTTACAACGAGTTATCAGTTACAACGGAGAAAGTCGTCCGATGTACACGCGTTGATGACGAAGGCAGCCTTACTAAATCCCAAAGCACCGTTTTTGGATTTCTGCGGCGATATATGAAGGCATGCAACAACGAAAAGATTAAAGTTCTGTATCGTTTCTTCACCGGTGCCGACGTCTTGTCTGCAAATAACTCAAATTAGTCATCTTCCATTTTAATGCCGGAAACCTTTCTCACATATCGGCACATACATGCTCTGGCGTCATAGATTTACCATCGGGAGGGTACGTTGGCTACCACGATTTTCAAACGCAATTAGATGTACTTCTAAACAATCCAGAATCTTGGAAGCTTCACCTGGCGTAAGAAGGAAGTGTTGCCTGAATATGAGAAACTAGTACTTTTTCCGCATGAATATACCTAATATATTGTCAATGATATGGTAATTGTTCGTTTTTGAAAAGCCTTAATATAACTGAGATGTGCATGCATTTCTATATGGACTTGTTACCCATTGTAGGGATGATAGTATATCATATTTCAGCCAACGGCATTTTAAGAAGGCAATTCATATCCATATTTGTCCATACATTTGATAATAAGCAAAAGTAGCTTTAATTTCACGCGAAACGGGTGAATAAGTAATCGATTTGCATATTACTGCTTTTCGTACTTTGAGGTACTTTCATTTGATATTCATATTAATCACATGGAGTACTGTATTCAAAAGAGTTTCCAGTTAGTGTCAAGGACTGCATATATAGCCATGTTTGGGTAATGTTGAGTTATGTTTATGCTGTGTTATTTGTAGTTAAAAAAATTGTATCAGTTACTTTTTATCACCTGTATCAAGTTCAGGGATTTTACGTATTTATACTGTTTGAATCAATTCAGTGACAAATGTGGTGCAGGCAAATATTTCGCTCAAAATATGACGCGATGTCGAGAAATATTGATAGCCAATAAATCCACAATCACAACATTTGTGCCAGAGAAACAGCATAATATTAATAGCAAGTATTTAGGTAAAGTACTCAAATGTTACAAAATTATTATAAACAATCCCTGACCATGATATAGGTTCTTCAAATTCTTCGTTTTTTCGTTATGATATAAATTAATAATATATTAATGGACTTATTTCTGCTTACCATAATGGTTGATAACAAAATGTCAACGATTCATGCATGTGTGCGTTTTATGACTGAAATTGATATACAGTAATTTAACCGAAGATATTCTCAATTTCAATATTCGCGTCAGGTCGATCGTGCGGGGAATCTGCGTTAGTAGATGGTCTTATTTTATGCAAGTTCCACAGTCTTGCTAGCCTGTGAAGTTCTTTTTGAATTAGATCAGCAAAACAAAATTTTAAGCATTCTACATGAACATTGTTCCCATCATTGTAAATTCCTCGTTCTCTTGCATTCTTGAAGTAATTTATCCACCAGTCAGCACATTCGCGGCGAAGGGGCCAAGAAAACAAAAAAACTTGAAGGCTATAAGCGAAAATATTGTAAGTGAACGACATTCCTGCGAAAATGATCGTTTGGGTTCGCTGATTAATATTGTTGATACCCTGAAAGCAAAGTTCGATTATTTTGAACATCAATTTGAAATTTTTCAAACAACTACTAACAGCAATATAGAAGCTTTATATAACAAAGGCGAAACCAGTGTAAGCAAGCAAAAAGATTTGGAAATTCATCGGCTACAAGAGGAAAACCGTAAATTACATTTAAATAATGCAGATTTGACTAAACGCCTCAATGAACACACACATATTTTAACAGATACAACGAACAAACTTAAGGCTGCTGAGGTTGAAAAGGCTAGCCTTTTAACTGTCATCCATTTACTTCAATGCGAGAATAGCAGTTGTGCTACCGATGCGGGCGACGATTGAAACCTTTGGTAGAAAAAGGAGTTAAGGAAAACTCGAAGAAAAGTTTAAAAATCACTACCTAAATCTACAGCTTCTAACACCTCTACTGGTGGATCAAATCAGATTGACTTGGGACACAATCAGTTTGCCCCACTAACGATTGAAGAATCAATCGACGACGAAGACATCCAAAGCCAAAGGGCCGTGATTAATGCAGTTAGGGAAACAGATGAACTTTCTGAAACACCTACAAATTCCTCTAGCAACAAAATAAGTAAACGAACATCAAAGAACCATCATACTCCCAAGTCGGTTGAAGAACCTATAGCAATTTTAGGTGATTCTATGCTAAAAATGCTTAATCCATCTAAACTGCGTCGCTCGACCGGCAAGAAACCTTTCCCCAGGGGCAACTACTGCTGATATGAATCACTATGTCAGGCCTACGCTTGAAAGAAATCCTCACCTAGTCATACTACATGTTAGGACAAACGATGTTCAACGCAAAGAGCCAGAGGAAATTGCGAAAGAAGTGGAAGCCCTGAGTAAATATGTTATCGTGAATGGTTTGTCAAAAATTGCGATCTCAGAAATAATCTATAGAGATGACAACAAGCTAAATGCAAGAATCAAGAAGGTGAATTCACTCTTGGCCAAGGTTTGTAAAACTAACAATTGGTCTCTTATTTCCCACGCTAACATTGATACCTCTTGCCTCAATGCATCGGGACTACATCTAAATATTAAAGGCACTTCAGCTCTTGCAAAGAATTATATTGACTTCCTAAGAAAGTGACTAGATATACCGAGCGTAAATATTCTAGATTACCTTTATCATAGTTGTACCTCGTCTGGCATCCAAAATATGAATCACAACAATAAGCAAACAAATACACCAACCACTAGCACTATCAATATTTCTATACATCAAGATTCTCTATTTCCTAAAACTAGAGGCTTTAAAATAGCAAGTTTAAATATGGCTAGCCTACCTAAACACATAGACGAACTTAGCATTATAATGAGAAAAAAATACATTGATGTCCTTGCAATCAATGAAACCAGAATAGATGGCACAATACCAATTGGTTTAATAGTTATAAATGGCTATGAGTGGGTTTCCAAGGATAGGAATAGATCTGGGGGTGGTATCGGCTTTTTCATCAGAAATACAATCAATTATCGCCTTAGATCTAATATTAATGATGTTGATATTGAAATTTTAACAATCGAAATAATAAAAAACAAGGTTAAACCATTTTTGATTACTACCTGGTATAGGCCTCCAAATGACCCCATAGATACGCTATATAAATTTGAACACTGCCTAAAATTAATCGGTCTCGAAGATAAAGAAAGTATTATCTTGGGAGACGTTAATTCTGATATTCTAAGTATAAACCCTGCACCCATTGTCTCAGAGATGGATTTTATTACTAAATTATTTCAATATGAACAATTAATAAAAGACCCCACCAGAGTTACAAAAGACAATGCGTCTTTAATTGATCACTTTTATACAAACAAACGAGAATGTATTATTTCTAGTGGGGTAAAAATCATTACTATTAGTGATCATTACTTAATATATGGTATACGCAAAATCCATACAACTAAAGAGGCACCTCGAATTTTCGAATACCGTGAACTTAAGCATTTTAATAGAACGAATTTCCTCCTTGAATTAGAATCCCTCTCAAACCTTAACTTAGACTATTTGGACCCCAACAGGTCATGGAAAATCTGGAAAAATGCATTTCTTGATATTATAAATAAACATGCACCCCTAAAAAACGTAGGGTGTCTGGCAAACGCGTGCCATGGTTGACTAAGGACGTAATTGCTAAAAAAAGGCATAATGCATATTTAAAGCAAAAGGTGGTATCATCTGGATTAGATGCTGACTGGAGTGCTTACAAATGGGCAAAAAACCATTATAATAGATTAATTAAGGATACCGTCCGTCAGCACCATCAAGATGAATTACAAAGTAACTCGGGGAATCTTAAAAAAACTTGGAAGATAATTAATGAATTGATTAATAAATCCTACAAGGATAGCAAGATACTAGAGTTAAGAAATGATGAAGGTGAGATAATAAACCCCACTGAAATTCCAAATACATTCAATCAGTATTTTACAGACTTGGGAGAACAATTATCTAACGATATACCTTACACAAATACAACTCCAGAAAGCTACTTCACAGCGTTTGAGCGCCCAAGTAACCCATTATTTTGTTTTAAAGAGATATCGGAATTGGAAACTCTAAGACTGCTTCAAAACTTAAGTGCTTCGAAAGCATCAGGTATTGACAAAATTTCAGCTAAATTCTTAAAAATAGCCGCCCCCGTTATTGCTTCTTCACTCTCATTAATTTTTAATCAATCAATTCGCACCGGTATATTACTTATTCGTCCCTTGGGTTACCACAAAGCGAAAGCTTTGATGATAATAATAATATTGGCATATACCATCACCTAACACCTGGCTCCAAAAATTGCTTTATGATGCAAAACAATTCAAATTCAGTCGGAAATACAAATACTGTTGGGCAAATACAAATACAAGGAATCCGTGATATACCTCCGAGAAACCGAGGATTCTCGTGTGATCAAGCTTTACAGCGAAGAAGATCTGAAAAATCATGCAGAATGTTCAGCCGTTCACAAAGACCGAAGTTAAGTACATTTAGAAATTTAATTAAAATTAATACTCATTTAATTTGTTATTTAAATGGCTGATAAAGTCACAAGAAGATAAAATGTCTATCTATCGCGTGAACTGCCGTTTTTTGGGATAGATATTGTAAGAGATAAACAATTAAACTGTCGTCCTGTGAATGACTTGCCTACTAAGAGTGACCTAGAGAAATTAACCAGTATTTATGATTTAGACTTGTTTAGCCTTAACACTAACATCAATCCCGATTATAATCTTCCTTATAGTCAGATTCGAGGCAATTATTACTCGCCTTATAGCTTTTCAAAACTTAAAGATAATAACGTAATATCGGAACTTTGCCTATCTTTCTTGCATAATAATCTAAGGAGCTTGAAGCGAAATCTTGATGATTTTCAGCACCATTTACTGCACGAACTTAATCATAGCTTTAGCGTAATTGGTGTAACCGAAACACGAATAACACATTCAAATTCACTTGATTTTAATCCAAACATTGCTGGTTATAATTTTGAATATGTTCCAACACCTCTCTCCGCTGGGGGAGTTGGCCTATACATTCATGATACACTTAATTATAGTGTAATTGAAAAGACTTCTAATGAGGCATTCCAAGCTCTTTGGATTGAAATAGAATTTTTTAATAAGGCTAATGTTATTTGTGGAGTTCTGTATAGACAGCACAATTCTCCAGAATGTTTTCAAAGTTATTTTGACTCTTCACTTGAAAAGTACTCTGCGTCTGGAAAACCTATATACTTACTTGGTGATTTCAATGTTGATCTCCTTCGCTCTGGAACCTGTAAATTTGCTCATAATTTTTTACTTTCACTACAGAGCTTTGGTTTAATTCCAACAATTGACAAACCAAACAGGGTCCATAGAAATTCTGCAACGCTTATTGATAATGTTCTTATAAATGAAATGAATGATGTGGTTATTAGTGGAAATGTGGTTTCTGATATAAGTGATCGCTTCTCCCAGTTTTGTATAGTAACGTCCTACCGACAAATAATTGAAAGGTTAAAACATCACAAGATCCGTGATTTTTCATGCTTTTCAGAAAATGCATTTAATAATGATCTCCAAGAGGTCTCTAGCGAGCTATTAAGTATGAATGAATCTCATAATGTGGAGAAATATTTTTCAACGTTTTACAATAAAGTTGATAAAGTGATAAATAAACACGCGCCATTAAAGAAGGTGTCAAATCGTAATGCTCAGCAATTGCTGAAACCCTGGATAACTAAGGGATTGCTTAAATCGATAAAAATAAAGAATGATCTATTTTATTCAGGACAGACTGATAGATATAAATTATACAGAAATAGCATTTCTAAACTCACAAGAGTGAGCAAAAAGCTTTATTATCATAATTATTTTACTATGAATCTACATAATATGAAAAAAACATGGGAAGGGATAAATAATTTAGTAAATAGGCAAAGTAAAAATAGACGTGTCATCAGTGCAGTTAAAAGACCAAACAACAATGGTATCTCAAAGACTCCTGCAGAGATTTCAAATATATTCAATCAACACTTTGCTTCAGTTGGACAAAAGTTGGCGTCAAGCCTTCCCCAATCTAGTCGAGCTTTTCGCGACTATCTAACTACACCGACATATTCTGGTTCATTTTATTTCGACCCAGTTACTCCTGCTCAGGTGGAGACTGAGATCAATTTAATTCCTAATAATAAAGCAAGCGGACTGTACTCTTTTCCACTAAGAATTATGAAATGTGCTAAAAGTATTATCTCAGGACCATTAGCTAAATTAATGAATTGGTCGATAGAAACGGGTATATAACCGTCTAAACTAAAATATGCAAAAATTATACCTGTCTATAAGAGTGGAGAGATAATCCAACAAATTACAGACCGATATCTTTGCTTTCAAATATCAATAGGATCTTTGAGAAATTAATGTATAATAGACTTAAAACGTTTATTAAAAAAGAAAACGTTTATATAGAAAAGAGAGATTATACTGTGTTATTAGACATTTTTGTTACCTATATGCATTTTATCTCTATAAAGGGTCGAAGAGAGATAAAACCTTTGTTGGTCTATGTAAAATACTATTTGTGCACGTTGAAGACCTTGCCTTAACCCATTATCTGGTAGTACCCTACCACTGACAAGTAAAAATGCTGGCGTTAGACAAATGCACACCTTTATACCGTGTTCTTTCTCAAAGAAAAGTCCCTCTATGGATTTGGAACACAATAGACATATAAAGATTGCCTAAAACCATTATAATTTTTAATGAGTAGAAAGTATAACGTATTCAGGGAAAAATAAAGCAAGACTTCCCCTAAATTCCAATACCAAGTACACCAAGCTTTAATTATTTTGTGTTTCATATACATAGCTTATGTTCATGTTTTTGAAAAAAACACTCTATTTGCTCTGTGAATATTTTTGTGCTTCATTTAATTTGGAATTTTTACCTGCACATATATCGTGTATTCTTACATTGCTATATAAAAACTTGTCGTCCATGGATAATACATGGCCTGTTGTACATGCACGTACAGAGCAGTACGACATTGTATATAGTCTCGGCATAAGATGATAAGTGATAAACAAATAGTTATTGATACATGCATATACGCTTTAATTACAGCATGCATGCGGCCGATAATCGAGCCAGCAACTATACATTGTTCCCGGTGGCATTTATATTATAGAGTTGGTAAAAGGAATTCCACTTTTAAAAAACTACACTGCGTGGATGCCGCCCGAGGCCCCGATATATATCGCTAAAACAGAAAGGTATTTCTGTAAACAGGATTAAACAAAGTACGCTATATTCGCTGCCTTACTCAAAATAATGCATTTATTGAAGCTAAGTATAGTCAACCCCCCGTCTAAAATATGGAACATCAGGCCAAATTTGTATATATATGCATAAGTAATATCTATTTGCATTTTTAACGAGAATTCCTTTCTGTCTATCTATCTCCATGCGACAACCTTTTTGTAAACGGACTGTAGTGGATACCTTGAGGTAAGCGAAAACTATATATTTGCTCTATCTATACGTACGATATCGAGCATTCTTTGGCATTTCGTGAACCAAAACGCGCTCATATACAGGGTGTCTCAAAAAAACCGCTACTCTTAGAAATTAGAGGCTTTAGAAATTTCGCTTTGTCTGGCATATTTGCATGCAATTAGAAGCAAAAAAGCAATTTTAAATTCCCAAGTGTACAAAATCGAGGCTTTTTCTAAAGCCTCTAATTTCTAAGGGTAGCGGTTTTTTTGAGAGACCCTGTATATATATGGCGAGGGTTTCGAAAAGATTTTCCATTCTTAAATAGTATTGGTCCAAACGTGGGCGTGTGGGCGTTCAAACATTCCATGCATTCCTTTACTTCTGTAGGTTTTCTATTTTTTATTTTAAATGTGCTTTTGTGTCTGCATGTTGAAACTATTTCCGATCTTTTGTTCAGTAAAAATTATTTGTCTTCTTTCATGATACATAGTTTTTCCTCCAAACATAAATTGCATATTTTTTATCCTCCCGTATACGAAACTGCATGCTTTATGATTGACCACGTTATGGTGAAATCTTGTTTGTTTTCTTTCAATTTCCAAATATATTTCGAAAGTTCGGTGTCATTTGAGTATTTTTTGTGTTGAAAGGATTTAATGTGGTTACGGTGTCGCTCTTTAAATGTGCTTGCAATCATGCCAATGTAGTGTTTTGTGTTGTTCGTGTTGCTTCTGGTGACAGTTGCCTAGACACAATGCACGCATAATTAGAAAAACCAGCCACAGACACTTAGCAATGACGCAAACCGTTGCAATTGCAGAGATGAGAACACATGCCCACTTCAGAAACAATGCACGACAAAGGACATAGTATACAAGGCAACTGTCACAACAACAGGCAACAAGCACTATGGGAGCGCAAGTTTCAAGTTTAGCAATTGAATATGGCGGCCATTTGTGATTCATATATCCTTGTAGGGAGATTTTAATCATTTCAATCACAAATGACCGCCAAATTCAATTTCTGAACTTGAAACTTGCGCTCCCGTAGTGCTTTTCGCACTTAGGGTTTAAGGTTTAACGTTTTAGAGTTTAAGGTCTGTATACAGTAATTCAAAAAAGGTTGTTCCCTCGCAAACTGAGTGAAATTATTAATATCTCGCTAGAAGGATATGTCAATAACAAATGGCCGGCATATTCAATTCCTAAACTTGAAACTTGCCCTCCCATAGTGAGGAAACTGACCAGGAAGATAAATGGACAAAAGGATGGAAAATTCTCTTCATCTGGCATTTTTATAATTGAATAAATGATATATATTTGTAGACCGTATAGTACACCAGCTAAGTAAGCTTAGGTAACTAAGCGGTTCTACATAGCAACAATTTTCCTGAAATTGACGAGGTCGGCCATGGACCCATATGCAATACCGTACAAGAAAACCTGCAAATTATGCATTTATTACATATATCACAAACTTATACAGTGTGTACTATCCTAATGAATTGAGAATGTAATGATAAATAGTTCTCGAAAATACATTCTAAAGGGCAAGGTATGGTCACATACTCAGCCTCCTCCTCTGGCCCCAACCCCCCCCCCCCATCCCCAACAAAAATCCCCCAAAAAAACAACTGATCAAATATCTTATATATATTTACAGAAACAAAGCAAAATTGTATCAATTTGTAGGCAACCACAGCATAGAAATCGTATCACGCTTTCATTGAATTTAAATAAAAATAAATAGGGTTATAGGGAGTTACAATAACCATCCAGCCAGTGATACTGTCACTGAATCACTATGTGGACTATATAATTCGGCAATTTTATAGATTAGAAATCTCATACTTGACATAAACACATACGAGATTTATACAACTGACGCGAAATTGCGCCTCAATTAATTGTTAAATATTCTGTCTTAATTTACATAATGTACGTGTTGCTTTGTATATTCGTCTAATATAGAAGTATATTCCAAGAACAAAACGAGGAATCCTTACCTTATAAATTTGTAAACATTGCTTCATTGATGTTGAAATCTCACAAATTCGCAGGCAACATACACTTGATATAAACAGGGTTGCCTAAATTTGTATGAGGTTGATAGTTGTATCATACAACAGACTTCTTCGATTTGCAATGAAAATGTGAAGTAGCAGTTAGCCACCGAGATTCTACCGAGAATTTACCGACTACAACTCCTTGGGCACTATTGCGCAACGAAAACATGACTGCCGTGTCTCACGTCAAAAAATCTTGCAACACTTTCATTTACCACTTTCTCGCTCCGTCCCGTATTTGTCGTATTTGTACTGCCATTACCTTGCGATGATTCTTCAACAAGTGATGATGAATCTCTAGCTTGTTCTGATGAATCTCCAACTTCCTCTATACCGTTTTCTCTTTCTTGGTATTGTTTTACATGAGTTGTGTTCCGTTTATACTGAACTCCTCTGGTGACTCAATCAGGACACTGTTACAGTGTTCATTGATTACCTCATACGGTTCACTTTCAAATGCTGTAGTCCACTTGTTTACGAGAGACTGTTTCGACAAAACTTTGTCTCCTTCGGATAAATTGCTTTCCGCCGCGCTTCGTCTTTTATCCGCGTATCCCTTCATTTTTTCCTTCTTCTCCCGATCTTGATCACGCATTTCTTCATCTAACCGAACCTCTTCTCTCAATTCTGGCACTATTACAGTGTAATTCTCAATTTGGTTCTCAGTTTTCTTCCGAACATCAATTCAGCAGGACCACACCTGTCGTTGGATGAGGTGTGTTTCGATATGCAATCAAGTATGTTTGCACCGCTTTCTTCCAATCTTGTCCTTCGACTTGTGCTATTCGCACAAGTGAGCTAATTTAATTATGTCAGAGCAGACGTGTATTTCAGTGCTCCGTTTCAAAAACTGTAAAACAACACAAACGAAAATCTTAGCAAATACAGCGCAAGCATAACATCATATCATTATGAATACCATCAATGGTGTGAAATATCTTACAATTACAGAGATGGGGAAGCTCAGATGGGATGGCTCATTCGAAAATCTCGAATCTCTAAAGAATGAATTGCTCGAGAAGCAAGTAAAATGGTCGTCACCCGGTGATTATTGCAAACTACTCGAGAAGGAAGGCTTCGAAATGTGATGGTACTCAAACAATTATTCTTTAACTATTAAAGGGGAAGCAAGTGAGGAAATGAAATCTCAATTGCGAGTAATGGTCAAGCTAGTCGATAAAGAAACCGAAGCATCAGACGTTCTGTTTAAAGAAAACGACCGCGAGAGCGGTGACAGCGCTAGCAATGGCATGATAAAAAAACAACACTACTTCACACGCAGCAGCGAATTACGATAAAGTACTCGACAGTATACGGAACCTTGAACTACGCTTTACAAATAAAATCAACGAACTTTTGCAAGAAAATCGACAGCCCAAGACGACTGAAGCGTCTAGTACTGATGAATACCGAGATTTTCTGGCAAAATATCATACAAAACTAAAGGAAGAAAACGTCACATTATCAGACCAAGTCAATAACTATAAGTATATAACATCCGATCTAAACACGAGAATTAAAGAGCTGGAAAATGAAAAAAAGAGTTTAATAACGGCAATAAAAATTTTACAAAGTGATCAGGAGAATTGTGGTAAAGAAACTTCATGGAATGTCGTCAACAATCGAAAGCCAAATCAGAGTGTAAACACATTACGTGGTCAGCACTCTGGGGAAAAGAACCACAATAGAACAGTGGAAACAACAAACTAGTATTCTGTGCTTAGTGATACTGAACGTGATAATGAGATTCAAATACTATCTCAAAGACAATTCCCCAAGAATAGAAATCAAGCTGAATCACCTAATTACACCCAGAGGTCCAACCAAGACAAAAGACGCGACTATTCGGCATATCCAAAACCGCGGACAGATAACAACCAGCAAAAAGATAATAACAACGAGAGAACCCAAGATCCTCGAAGGCCTCCGCGTGCCAGTCAATCAAGAGTTGCTATTTTAGGTTATTCCATGCTCAAGCACGTTAACACCAGAAAAATTCAACATGGAATAACACAAAAAGTCGTAGTCAAAACATTCCTGGTGCAGGAGTAGAAGACATGAATCACTATATTAAACCAACGCTACTCACACAGCCAAGCAAGCTTATTATACACGTAGGAACAAATGATCTGCAAAGAAAGTAATTCCGAATGAAATGTTGACCCATGTACGAACACTTGGAGAATGCGTTATGCAGGACAACAAAGATATCGAACTAGTTCTGTCGGAAATCATAATGAGAAGCGACAAAGAAGCATTAGCAAATAAGGTAAACGAATATAACAGGGGATTAGACCTGCTATGTTTAGAACACAACTGGGGCCTTATAAAGCATAACAACATTACAACAAATCATTTAAATGACTACGGGCTACACCTAAATAAACAGGGCACATCGGCGCTTGCAAAAAATATTAAACAGTATCTAAGTAAATATTGACTAAATAACCAATGTAACTCCGGAACGGCTCCTACTACCGTAAATCAAAATACTCAGCCAGAAAGAATACCTATACTTCGTTTTATTTTTTTACCAAAATAGTCAATGTGACTCTTCCAATTCAAATTAGAATCAATAAAAACTCCTAGATACTCTTTTTAGTTCAATACTATTAATTTCTAGCTTAATGTCATCAGTGATCTTTTTTTGTACAGGATGGAACAAGATAAAATTTGATTTATCTATATTTAGAGACAATTTATTAGCACAAAGCCATGTATGAATGTTAAATAATTATTTATCCGTATCCGAATTGAGTGTCACAAGATTCTAATGTTTATAAAATAAGTTTGAATCATCTGCAAAAAGGTGGAAATCCAAAATTTTTGAGCTTTTATAAAAGTCATTGATATATAAGAGGAAAAGTAGTGGGCCAAGCACTGATCCTTGGGGTACACCACAATTTACTGAACTGAATTCTGAGGATATGTTATCCAAAGTCACAAAATGTTGGCGATTGCTAAGATACGAGACAAACTATTCCTTGGCAATACCTCGAATGGCATACTTTTCCATTTTTCCGATCAGAATATTATGATCAATGGTATCAAATGCCTTGCTAAAATCAAGAAATAGTCCACATGAATAGTTTCTCTCCTCTATTGCTTGTTGAATTTTGTCAATAATGCATAATACAGCATGGCTAGTTGAATGCTGAGTTCGAAAACCAAATTGCTTTTCATATAGAATATCAAATTTTGTAAGAAAGTTCATAACTCTCTTATACATGAGTTTTTCTAATATTTTGTTAAGCAGTGATAATAGAGAAATTGGTCGGTAGTTGTTTAGGGAACTTTGCATACCCTTTTTAAAAATTGGAATAACTTGAGCTATTTTTAGATTACTAGGTACTATTCCTTGAGATAAAGAAGCATTGAATACTATTTCCCGGGGTTTACAAATTACATGCTTCAGGATCTTCATTACTCTTATTGGTACACTAAATGGTCCACAGTCCTTACCAAGTTTTAGACTTGAAATTTCAGTTTCAATTTCTGTACGTGTTACTGGATAAATGTAAAAGCTATCAGAATATGTTTTGTCTAGATAATCAAGTGGAGAATGGTTTACATTTGGAATGGAGTTTGCTAAGTTGCTACCAATATTAGCAAAATAATTTGAAAAATAATTAGCCATTTCCTTTTTATCTGATATTTCATAACTTCCATAAACAATTTTAGATAATTATTTGATTGGTATACGCTTATCAACAATTTCAGTTATTTTATCATAAAATGAGTGAAACAATTCTGAAGGATTTTGTTCATTAGGCAGAAGTTGCCAGTACCAGTCAACTGACTAAACCTCAGCTATTAATGCTGATTCATTTAGTTTTGAATAATCCCTTTTAAATATTTTTACATTATTTGGTAGTATTGAATATTTATTAATTATTAGAAAATTAGGTAAATGATAAATGATCTGTAAGATCATAAATTAAGTTGCCACTAATGGCAAAATGTTCAAGTGAGTTAAAAAATATATTATCAATTAAAGTTGCAGTATGATCAGTTATTCGAGTTGGTTGCAGAATATATGGTTGAAAAAAAGAGGTTCCTAATATATTCATGAATTCATCAGTTTTGGGGTGAGATTCATAATTTAGAAGATCCAAATTAAAGTCACCCATAATCATGCAATACTTATTTTCTCTGTGGATGCCATCAATAATCGAATTTAAATAATTCTGAAAAATGTCAACATTGCCATTGGGATGTCTATATATAATTCCGCATAACATATTATGTTGAGAATCACGCTCTATCTCAATCCATAAAGCTTCAAATTCAGACTTTGAAGCTGTTAAATCATCACGAATTGTCCAAATAATGGTTTCTTTTACATAAAAACCTACACCACCAGCATTTGAATAACTAGGTTGAGATACAAAACAATATCCATGTAAATCAAGATCCATAATAGGATCTTGGTTGAATTTAAATTTGGTTTCAGTAAGACCAATTGCCGAAAATGGAACAGTAAAATAAGTTAACATATCTACCAATTTATCATAATTAGCTGACAGACTCCTTATCTTACAATTTAAAGCTAAAAAGGAATTTTTTTCAGAAAGACATTGGGAAATTTCATCATTGTTAATAAATTGATCCATGCTATAATAGTTAAAGTTTAGGTCACATGACATGTGTAAATCTACATCAGAATTTGTTAAATGTGACACATTAGTGGCCACAGAGCCTATTTCCAAGCGAGGTAGTGAGTTATATTCTACAGACATTGGGCAATGCAAGATACACAATATTAATATTGTTCATATAACTAAAATGTACTTATCTGGCAACATAATTTGTTTTTCACACTTGAGGTTTCTGGAGATCAGACACATGTTTAATTGGTAGAACAAAACTGGATTCACTTCTTCTCAGAAATATTTTTCCATTTGATGTCCAGATAAATTTAAATCCCTTATCCTTCTTTACTTTGTAAGCTGCTTTGAACAGATCTCTATTTTTCCTTGTTAGGCTCTCAGTAATGAAGAAGTTCTGTTCAACTCGGTACCCGAAGTCCTTGGTATTGACATTTATAAGCCTTCTTCTCGCTTCATACACACTTTCTTTGGCCTCCCGCCTTACAAACTTCACAATGATTGGTGGTGAGTTTACAGATTTACCTTTATAAGATTCGTTGGCGCTCAATCTATGACTTATAGAGATATGATTCTTTGTCTGCAATATCAACGCCAGTCATACTTGCGACTTCGATTGCTATTCTGTTGGTATTTTCTCGTTTGGAATATGGAATACCTCGTATCTCAATGCATTCTCGGCGGATGTATTGCTCCAGTTCGTCCTGGACTTTTGCTAATTCTTCGAGTTTATTAGCAGTTGATTGTAGTTGAACTTAAGTGCCTTTTTTTCATTTGCAAGATCTTTTCTTTCCTCTTCAAAGGTTGACAGCTTCGTCAATATTTGCTCATATTTATCGTTGATAAACGACATTGACTGAATTCTTCGTCAATTTTGTTATTAATCGGTGCTAATTTTGTATCAAGTATTGCGTTTAAATGCTTCTGCTGTTATTACGGACATAATGGAGACAAGTAGACGAAATACAATATAAAAATATCACAATGTAAAGTAAATTTGACGGAGCTTACAAAAATGCCGCCATCTTGTTTACGGTGCTTCCACTTATGAAATGGGGACCAATTGATACCACACTTAAAAAGCGAGAACATGTAATGACGTTCAAAGCACTACAAAAAGCAACGCGTAATTACATATCCGAATTATTCACCTTCCGCCACAATGATAGGTACAAGCTAAGAAACAATGATCGCATGCTCCACTTAGATCAACCTAAAACTAACTTCATGAAACGTAGTTTTTCATATCGATGAGCGTATCCTGGAATAGCCTTCCCGATGAACTAATTAATGAATACGAGAGCCTCTCCATAAACTCTTAAAAACTGTTTAAATAACCATTATAATCATGATTAAGTACGAAACACTATACTGATATATTTTAATATTTGTAAATACCTAATTACCTTAAGTAAATAATTTTTGTAAATAGTTAACATTTTATAATGTAAATCACACGGCCCTTTGAAAACCAGGCAACTAAAAGGCCACCGTTTGCTTAAAGAAGTTTAAATAAAAATAATAATAACAATTCGCATCCTCTTAATCTGGCGTTCAATCTCACCGTTCGCTTCGGGCCATAACGTCGTTATCTTCCGGCGTTCAATGCCGTTCCCTTTTAGAAATGTTTCAAAGGTCTCTGCGATGAAATGAGGCCCATTGTCGCTTGTCACTGTCCATGGTAATATATGAGTTGCAAACATTCTTGTTAGACTTCTGATCGCAACATCAGCTGCACTTTTCTTCGAAATGTACACCTCTATAAGGACAAGCTCAAACTTTTCTCAAATCTTATCTCACAAACCGAAATCAGAAATTTCAAATAAAAAATTCCTTTTCATCAGAGCGACTGATTAAATGTGGCGTACCACAAGACTCTATTTTAGGGCCACTATTCTTTCTGTTATATATTAATGATTTACCTCAATGTTTAAATAAAACAAAACCTCGGTTATTTGCTGACGACACAAATCTGACAGCTTCAGGAAATTCTATAACTGACCTTGAGGCTGCAGTAAATTCTGATTTAGAAAACCTCAGAAAATGGTTAATCGCCAATAAACTTAGTCTTAATGTAGCCAAGACTGAGTTTATGTTAATAGGTTCAAAACCAATGATAAAAATTTTTTCTGATTCTCATCCGAATGTTTTCATTGACAATAAACAAATTAAACAAGTTTACGAATGTAAAACTCTTGGAGTAATTGTTGACCAGTATATATCTTGGAAAAGTAATACCAATAATATTTGCAAAAAAATAACAGCAGGAATCTCTGCTCTCCGTCGTGTCAAACATTTTGTTGACAAAGATACACTCATTTCGATATATAACGCTATTGTTCGCGCATACTTTGATTACTGTTGTGAAGTATGGGATGTGCTTGGTGCAACACAATCAAAACGACTCCAAAAACTGCAAAATAGAGCTGCTAGGATTATAATGAACATGAGCAATGCCGTAAATCATTCTACTGCTTTACATGCATTGGGTTGGGAGCCACTCGAAACAGAAAGAAGAAAGCTAAAACAAAAATGATGTATAAACTATTAAATAATATGGGTCCCAAATCACTCACTAATCTTTTTTCATACAAAAATGAGAAAATCAACTACAACCTTTGGGACATTTCAATTGGTCTTAGTTTACCAAAACCACGTACTGACAATATGAAAATAGTTTTATGTATGACGGAGCACACCTTTGGAATTCCATTCCCAAAGCAATTAGGGAAAGCAGATCAATTTCTTCCTTTCAAAATAAAATCGCTGCTCACATAAATGAGTACAAATTAAATTGATTACCTGTAAATAGTCATTATTATGTAAATAATTTAAATATTCCATCTTTTAAAACATAAGTATTTTTGTAAATAGATCTAGTACTAAATTGTAACGTTTCTTATTTTTTGCACACGCCCCTTCTGGAATTCAGCTTCGGTTGACGAGGTCAGCGTGTATAAATAAAGTTTTCTATCTTCTATCTATCTATCTATCTATCTATCTATCTATCTATCTATCTATCTATCTATCTATCTATCTACTATAATAATCCGTTGCAGCAAAAACATAGTCTCCCGATGGCAATGGACCCATGAAATCAATTGAAATGTCTTGCCATGGTCCAAGCGGCAATCCTGTCATTCGCAATGGCTCTGGACAAGTTCCTCTACTCACGACTTGGCATCCATGACACGTTTTTCAAAAAATGTCTGCATCCCGATCAATCCCAGGCCACCAGACTTTTGTACGCAATCGTTGTTTCATCTTGAGAATCCCTTGGTGACCTTCGTGACCTAATTCAATTACCCTTGCTCCGATTTTTTGCGGTACGACAATCCGTGTACCCCTTAATACAATCTTTCCGACAATACATAGTTCATCACGAACTGGTTTGTAACTGGCGCATTTAGGACTGTCCCAATTTTGTGTCTCGATACACTGGCGAAAAATTACCAATTCTTCGTCATTAGCAGATGCTTCTTCAATTTCTCTGGTACTCATGGCTCTCGGAATTGCTGTTTTGGCAAGAAAACTGACGTAATCTTCTGCTACGTTGCTCGGCTTAGTTTCTCCGATCTTTGCAAGTCGTGACAATGAATCTGCAACATTTAGACGTCCCGGCAAGTACTTTACTGCAAACAAACAAGGTTGCAGCCTCAAAACCCATCTCTCGATCCTGGCTGATGGTTTCGAACGAGCTGAGTAGATACATTCCAAAGGTTTATGGTCGGTCCATAATTCAAACTGTTTTCCATATAAGTAGACATCGAACCTTTCGCACGACCACACAACCCCAACGCCTCTTTTTCTGTCTGTGAATATCGCCTTTCCAGTTTCCACGTCAGACAGACCTCTGCTGGCATAACAAATGACACGATCCTCTCCTTTGTGCTCTTGTATTAAGATTGCTCCTAGCCCTACTGGACTGGAATCACACACGATCTTCGTCTTGGCATCTCGCTCAAAATAACCTAGCGTTTCTGCTTGGGCAAGCCTTCGTTTCAGTTCCCTGAAAGATTCTTGCTGCTCAGGCCCAAAGACAAATGACACTCCTTTTTTCGCCAATCTTCTCAATGGCTCTGCGACCGTTGCTAGATCCGGAATGAATCTTGCACTGAAATTTACCAAACCCAACCCAAGAAACTCTATACTTCGGATGCATTCTGTGGCTCTCGAGCCTCGCGACTGCTCTCAATTTTTCTTCTGTGGGACCAATACCACGATTTGACAGAAGGATACCCATGAAGGTAAGCTTCGGCATATCAAAAACGCATTTCTCTTTGTTAAGGGTTAAGCCTCTTTCTTCGAGCCTGGTTAGCACTTTTTCCAATCGCTCGTCGTGTTCAGCTTGGGTACGACCATAAATTATGATGTCATCTGAGATGTTGGCCGTCCCACTGCAATCTTGCTACACTTGTTGAATTACTTGCTTGTATTTCTGTGGCGCTGAACTTATACCGCACATCAATCTCTTGTATCGAAACAATCCTTTGTGTGTTACGAAGGTGGTGATACTCCTGGATTTTTCACTTAATTCCAACTGGTGGTAACCCCACTTAGATCCAGCTTGCTGTAAACTCCGCCCTCTTGCATATCTTCGAGTATTTCGTCAATAGTTGGAATTGGGTGTCTCTCCCGGATAGTTGCTTTATTGGCACATCGCATATCCACACATAACCGAACTTCGCCATTTGCTTTTGGCACCACCACAACTGGATTCACCGACGGCGTCGGCCGATCAACTTTCTCGATGATATCTTCACGAAGGAACTCGTCAAATTTTTTCTCGCTCCTTTCCCTCAGGCTGAATGCAGGTCGCTTCACAGGCTGAGCAACAGGAGAAACTTGCGGGTCAATGTGTAGCTTCAGTTCAAAGTCCTTCAACTTCCCTATGCTTTCAAATAAATCTCGGTGTCTCGCAATACGATCTTCATCAGTCACAGTGTTCACAACCTGTTCTGGAATTTGTAACTTTAGAACTCCAAGCTCAATTGCTGATTCTCTTCCTAGCAAAGGCTCTCCTTTGTCTTTTATGACTGTGAATTCTGCTGTCGAGCACGTATCAGCAACAACTACATCCGTAGTGAATGTTCCCATTACTTTCAGTGGGGTCGTTGCTCCATAGGCATAAAGATTCTTCGTGCTTTTCTTCGATGTGCATTTGATTTGTTTCTTTTTCAACCCCAAAGGCTTTTGTCAATGACATTTGTACTGGCTCCAGAATCAATGACCATTTCCACTGGGACTCCTCTTACAGAGACTGTAACTTTTTCCGTCCCTAATTTTCCTTTGACGGCAAAGGCATACTCATCTTCATCTATTTCCCCCTGGCCACCGACATAGCTCACTCTTGCTTTGCCATGATCTTTCCTTTTGGTTTTGCATACAGCAGCAAAATGACCTTTCTAGTGACATTTGGAACATACTTTTCCTTTCGCAGGACAGTTCGGATCTTTGGCAAAATGTCCTGGTTTGCTACATCGAAGGCATTCCCCACTTGTCTTCGGTTTGCCACTTTTCCAGACTTTGCTTTCACATCTGTCCTGTCGAGCAAGTTTTTCACGAACTCGGTTAACTCCATCGTGAGGAAGACTCATACTCTTAGACTGTCTTTTCACAGCTTCGGAGGTTCTGGCTATTTCTTGCAATTGTCTGAGATTGAGCGTCTCTCCAAAAGTTTCCGGCGTTGTTCACTCAAACGACACTTTGAAATAATTTGATCCCTGATTTGAGCTTCGAGTTTATCTCCATAATCACACTGCTGAGCTTTACGACGCAAACATACGGCAAGCTGATCAATTGTTTCGTTTTCAGTTTGTGTCATTTCTCTAAACATGTGTCGCTCATAACGAGCATTGACTTGGGTGACAAAATGTCTGTTCAAAGTCTCTTCGGCCTTTTCGTATTCTTTGGAATTTCCTGTATCGGGCAAAACATCGAAAATATCCTGGACATCGCATCCAGCGCAATGTAGAAGAAGTGTACGTCGCTGCACTTTGTTGTCGTCTTTCTCAGGGTCTACAATAAGTCCTTTCCCGCCTGCATATAACTGAAAACTATGAAGCCATCGTTTCCACTCGCACCCAACACTATTCGGATCACTGTTAACATCAAACGGTCTAAATCCGCCAATATCAAAATTATTTGAACTCGTATTCATTCAAAACCATTCCTAAACTATTTAGTTTATTCTCGTCGCCAATTGTAGTATCTAATACACCCAGATTGAACCAGGAAACGACGGGTTAAAACAACTTAAAAACAAACTTGTTCTTTATCAAATATAGGTGTCTAACAAGATGCCCGTGCTTCCACTAAGTGATGCTTCCACTCAACTTTCCTTTCTCCTATATTATGTATAATAAGCTACAGTAAATATAATATAAAATATTCTACACTAGCCGGGAAACTTGCCTAGATGGGATGGCGTGTTTGTATGGACAAAGACATTGCCAGGATGAAGCCAGTTAAGTACTTCACATCATACTACGCATGCTCAGAGTGCAAGGTCAATGAAAGGTCATCGCACCATCCGAAAAAAATAACCGAAGTTATTTTGGACAAAATTAATTCTAATTTGAGACAAGTCAAATCAATGGAGAAATACAAAACAAGTTATTCAGTGGTTTGGCAATATAAAAGATAAGGACAGACACAGTGTTATTTCGCTTGACATTGTCGATTTCTACCCATTGAACGGCAAGCCTTATCTTGGGCTTCAAATTTGGCTACTCTACCTGAAAACGATATTTCAATAATAAACCACGCTAGAAAATCTCTCCTTTTCAATACCGGAATTTCATGGATAAAAAAGTTAGCAAGAGTTTGTTAGACGTTACCATCGGCAGTTTCGACGGCGCGGAAATTTGTGAGTTAGTAGGCCTTTTCATTTTAAACCACCTGAGTAAGAAATTTGGCAAAGAAAGCATCGGCCTATATATAGATGACGGATTTGCTATTATAAAGAGTAAATCAGCACGTTTAGCAGCCAAAACAAGGAAAGATCTCCACAAAATTTTCGAGCAGTTTGACCTAAAAAGCACCGCCGAATCAAATTTACGCATAGTAAACTTTTTAGATGTAACTATCGACCTTAACAATGGAAAACATAGGCCCTATAGGAAGCCCAATGACGATCCACTATACATAAATATGCACTCTAATCACCCACCGAGCATCACAAGCGCATCGCACTTCTTTCATCAGATGAGCAAACTTTTCAGGAATCTGCACCCATATATCAGATAGCAACTTTAATCATGAACTTAGCTACACTCAGCACACACCGCAACAGCAACGCAGGAATAGGAACGCAAAATCATTTGGTTTAACCCACCATTTAGCAAGAGTGTTAGCACAAACAGGACGTAAATTCCTTAGTCTAATTGACAAACTTTTCCACCGCACCACAAGCTCCATAATTTTTTTAGCAGAAATACTGTTAAAGTAAGTTACAGCTGCATGAACAATGTCAAGTCAGTAATCACTAAACACAATGCACGCATATCTAGGAATAACAAGCCACAGGACAGGAACACTACCAATTGCAGTTGTAGAGAAAACACCATTTGCCCGCTTCAAAAACAATGCATGACTAGGGACATAGTATACAAAGCAACAGTCACAGTAAGCAACACAAACACGATCAAAAATTACATTGGCATGACTGCAACCACATTCAAAGAGCGATTGGCCAACGACACTAACTCTTTTCAGCATAAAAAGCATGCAAATGACACGGAACTTTCGAAATATATTTGGACATTGAAAGAAGCAATAAGGATTTCAGTATTAATTGGCAAATTTTAAAACATTCTATTTCGTACACGGGAGGATCAAAACGGTGCAATTTATGTTTAGAAGAAAAATTTTGTATTTTGAAAGAAAAAAACAAGAATTGTTTACTCAACATAGAGCTGAAATAATTTCACGGTGTCGTCATCGAAATAAATTTCGCGTAAACAACGCAAACAAAGCCATGCATGCACACATTGTCTCCCACATACACCCCACGTCCCGGCAGGAAGTATATAAGCGGTCATTTCTTTCGATACTTGTAAACTGCCTGATGATTCTTTTACAGATGAAACAGCCTGTTGCAGACAAGTTTTGAGGTAAGCGAAAATCTATAATTTGCTCTAACTACATGTTGTCGAGCACTCTTTGCGTTTCGTAGACCTAACCCTACACGTATATATATATATATATATATATATATATATATATATTCCCGTTTACAAAAAGGTTGTCGCATGGAGATAGATAGATAGATAGATAGATTGCTTGCTTGATTAGCATATCAAATGTATGCTAAGGAATAATTAATTTGAATGATTACATTGCCAATAATCACCAATTCGGAATTTTTCTGGGGAGTTATATCCGGAAGGCATGTAGTTCAGTTTCGATAGAGATATATAACGCGATATAGTTTTAGTCTGTTCAAATATGCCTGCACCATTTACTGACGATTTACGGCATGCTATCGTTTTTCAAAATTCGGATGTGAAAAATCATCCGAACAAATTGCGGAAGAAATGAGTATTATCAAGAGAACGGTTGAACGAATTTGCGAACGTTTCGTGTATTTTGGCATAGTTCAAACTGACCGAATTGGTCGTCCAGCAGGTAGCACTATCTTTCACCCTTACGAGGTATATGTTCTGTCGGAATTCATGTTGGAACACCCAACGGCGTATTTAAAAAATATTTTAAGTCATATTTATGATGTAACTAGAGGCCAGTTTAATATGGTGAATATATGGACGTTCTTGAGACGAAATTCTTTTTCGTGAAAACGCGTAAGTAGGGCAGCTTTTTCTTGAGCAATTTGTTTATCGATTTTAGTATGATGTTGATTGTACGTAAATAGGGTGATAAAAAAGTAGACCATTTCAAACTCAAATTAGCCATAACCTATTGTACTAATTTGATAGACCTAATTGCTTCGAATTAATGGATGGGCAAAAACACAAGGTCGTATACATATGGGAAATTTCTAATCGTATAAACAAATAGGTTATGGCTAATTCGAATTTGAAATGGTCTACCCTGTATATGTAGTAGCTTTGACCTTTATTATTTTGCCATAATATAGATAAAACAAATGGCACATAATGTAAGAAGAGCATCTATCTTTAATTATTGGGAATTCTTGTCACTATTTCGCTCAGTTGAGTTGATATTTGTGGATGAATCATCAGTGGTATTTGCTGCCTATAAATATAATATAATTTTGATGCATTCAATATAGTTGATACTGCGTTAATGCCTTATTAACATATATACTAAGTATAAATAACAACCCTTTTCTGGTGTATCATATAGAACCGGGACATTACTCGGAAATATGGTACTATAGTCCACGGGGAGCTGCGGCTGAAAAACGAAGCACTTGGAGACGGGGCCTGAAATTATCCATAATAGGGGCTATTTCAGTTGATGGAATTGAAGGACTCCGAATTACGGAAAGGAGTGTCGTAGAGCGAACATTTGTAAGCTTCGTGGAAGAGGATCTGGCACCGGTTCTTCAGCCATATAATGGGATTAATTAAAAATCAATTGTTACAGTATTCTTGGTAAAGCAATATTAATGGATTTTAAAAAGCAATGTTTTCCTTGATTAGCATGAGATTTAGCATAGTGGCCGTCTAAGTTCTCTGCTCGTTACATGTATACAGTACCAGTGTACGTAGTAATCAATGTTAATAGACTGACACCGGAATGATCATAAATATATATAGTCCTCGCTTACTAATTGAAACAAATACATGCATGCAATATGTGCAGTTATAGTCATAAATTGGACATTCCACAAGGTAGAAAAATAATCCCAACGCGTGCTCATCGATGCATATAGGTGTACCATACAACACAGGGAAATAAGAATCCAACTTCAAAAATGTTTGATATCAATTTTGTGCTAATTTCCTTAGCGGGTTTCGTTGTATAAAGAAGGATAATGATGTGACTTGTTTTGTTTATAGATAATCATCCTGTTCATCACACAAGATTTGTAAGCATTGCCTTGTGACGAACAGGCGCACTGTGCATATATCTTCCCCCATATTGTGCTCTGCTGAATCCAATTGAAATGGTGTTTTCACGACTTAAAAACTGGATGAGGGAGCACGAGGTTTTATTACAGTCAACAGAGGATCATGCAGGATTTGTAAGACTAGCTTTCTGCCATGCGTTGGAAGGAAATAGCTTTCAGCGTTAATTTCGTCATTGTGTTTATGCCTGATTATTTCATGCACATTGGGATTGCTATTAACACAAGAACGTTGAGCAATTCATCGCAAGCAACTGCATGGAAATTGTAATTATTAATAACATTACGTTCAATAGATGGGATGGAATAAACGCATATGATATATTTACATAAATATTTATAATTAATTTACGCGAACTACGGAGTATTTTCATAAAATACACAACAACAGCAACTCCGAATATAGAGAGCATATTTCTATTTGTACGTTTCGACAATACTTTGGTCATCATCATTCCCGATGTAAAATATAAAAAAAAAGTATTTCTATAATCGGAGTTACCGTTGTTGTGTATAAATATTTATTTCGATACACTACAATTTATATATTACGGCAGTATAAGGGTGCACATGCAAAGATGATAAACAGGACAAATTTTAGCGTACTTGACACCTGTGCATTCAAAAAATTGACATAATATATGTATAACATGCAAACATATTATCAGAATGAATATACAGTTTAGCTACTGATTTCATAGTGCTGTTAATGGCAATGTATAAATTATTATAAACTGGCCCCGTTTACACTGAGCATATCAAGCAGTGCGGACGTGTCAGAAAGTGCTCCGCGATAGTTTACAAATTTTAAAATTTTATGTTATAAATCTCGTTTACAAATCTCAGTTAACAATAACTGTGCTAGTGTATACTGGTTTAAAGACACAATTTTATGCTAACGTGAGTAATATCGCTCTATGCATTACTAGCAAGGCATCAACATTACTATAATGGAGAGCGCTGTCAAGTTCTTAAAAAGATTGAAATCTTTGTTGAGGGCTTTTTTTCGTCCCCAAATAGAGATTCGTATAGAATGGTGGAGTATTTAGTCGCTGACGAGGGAAAATTAAAGCGGTTGGGCACTCTGGAGGACTTAAAATTGTTTATAGAGTCTTCGCTTCGCATCGACGGCGGTAGTGAGTTATGTTTTCACATACCATATGGACAAAATATGGAGCCTCTTTTATCGTTGGAATGCTGGCGAGCTTGATCATTATTAACCATATTTCGATGAGAAAAGTCACACTGTTCACCTTTTAGGCACCAACCACGCCGCAAGATAAACGGACAAGGCGTTTGATTTTTGGGGACTTGCGTCACTCTGGTTGGCGGCAAGTTTGCATCGCTCACAATTGGGACAGGGACATTAACTTCTACATCGAGAGAACTTTTGGGCATTAAGTCTGCATTACTCGCAGGTGGGACAAGGACGACATCACTCACACGTGGGGCAGGGACATTAGCATTGATATTAAGAGGACTTTTTGGCGAGCTACAAAACGTCTTACCATTTTCAGATGGCTGACAAGAAATGAAGAAGCCACATAACACTTGAAGAAAAACTTCTCTTTCTTTCACCACCAATCACATAATTACTATATTAATTACAATTACTATATATCAAGTATTCAAGTATATTTGATTGTTGAATAATATTGAAAATTTCGTTAGGTTATTAACTTAATATGTGTTCATTTCAGTGCGTGAATATTGAGATTAATGTGCAAATGAGTCTAATGAGTCAAAGAGTTATGAGTTATGAGTCAATGAGTTATGAGTTATGAGTCAATGAGTTATGAGTAAAATAATTGGGATTTATTGTATTTTGGTATTTTTTGTTATTTTTCTCGAATTACATTGCGTACATGCCATATAGACTACTAAACCCCGACCCTAAAGCCCCGTACAGACGAGCAAGTTTTCCTTGACAAAAGTTTCCTTGACAAGTTTTCCTTGACAAGTTTTATTTTCCCGTGTGTAAGGCAAAAAAGTGACAAGTTTTCCTTAACAAGGAGCTTTGTTCAAAAGGTATTCATGCCAGCTTTTGAACAAGGAAAATTGTTCGTGTGTACGGCCGACAAGAAAAACTTGACAAAAAAATGCGCAGTACGACACTGAACACTTAATTTCGTATGCCATTTTACATTGAATTAACACATGCAGAGTATTTATGTAAACCATGTAAAACGATATATCACTAGAAAGCTTATAAGTCATAGAATGTAGCTACAAGCATTTTTGTTACAAAAAATTAATTAGTAATCTGATACTGATCAAAGATTGTAACCCGATACTTTTCACACCATAGTGCAGTTGAGAAAAGATATCTTGCCCTAGAATAGATGGAATTGAAAGATTTTCACATCAATCTATAACTTGTGACATAGTTGTGACATAATATCTTAATACCTTCACAGTACGGTTTCCGGGAAAAGTATTCTGTCGAACATGCACTGTTAGATATTATCAACAAAATTCAATCTAATATGGACAAAAAACTATTTTCATGCGGAATCTTTATTGATCTGCAAAAAGCCTTTGACACCGTAAACCATGCAATATTACTACAAAAATTAAACCATTACGGAATAAGAGGTATTGTAAACAATTGGTTTTCTTCCTACCTATTAGATAGATCTCGGACTACCAAAATTGGTTCTAAAATATCAGAAAAAGTGAAAGTATACTGTGGTGTTCCACAAGGATCTATATTGGGACCTCTATTGTTTCTAATATACATTAATGACATACACAATTCTTCTAGTAAATTTAATTTTTTTTTATTTGCTGATGACACTAATCTGCTTTATGCAGACAAAAACCTAAGAACCCTTGAAAATATAGTAAATAAGGAACTAGAAAATGTAAGCGATTGGTTATTCGCAAATGAACTAAGCTTAAATATTGCAAAGTCAAACTTGGTTATTTTTCATATTCCTAATCTAAAAGTTTTTGATCATAATACTCATCAACATATATCTCTAGAACATAAGAATTATATCAAATACTTAGGCATATTAATAGATAGTAATCTAACATAGAGATATCATATAGATTATATTACCTTAAAGACAAGTAAAACCATTGGCATCATTTCAAGGATCAGACATTTTGTTCCATTTTGTACACTTTTAAACATATACCGCTCCCTGATACATCCTTATATTTCTTTTGGTTTAACAGTATGGGGTCAAACAAATAAGACAAACCTTAATAAGATTCTCTTACTCCAGAAACGTGCCATTAGATTGATGTATTTCATCCCTTATAGAGAACATACAATACCACATTTTGTTAAATCAAATATATTACCGGTCTGCATGCTTTACTATGAAAAAATAGCATCATTAATGCATGATATTATAAACAAAATAGCCCCATCCAATATTATAGACCTTTTTACGCCGATCAAAGCAATTCACTCATAAAACACTAGGTCTGCAGCTGCTAATAAACTTTATTTTAAACACACAAGACTTAAACAAACAAATGATCATGAGTCATTTAGTGTGATGGGATTAAAAGTATGGAACGAGATACCTGAAGACTTCAGGGATCTGAGTAGAAATATATTTAAATCGAAACTGAGGAAAAAGCTTTTTCAGGTTTTGGAGCAAGAGGACATCTACATTGATCTATCAACACTAATAAAAACAATTAATTTACAAAAATAATCTTTCTATTAATTTAATGAATAAATACAGTAGCATTAGTTTTAACACCTATTATTCAAAGTGAACTCTATAGATTATAGGCTTACAGTAAAACTGGGATTGATGCAAATATCATATTTTCTAGTTTAAATCTTTGCAGATATGCAGTATCGAGTTAATATTTTACTCTTGGTGTCTTGATAACATGCATGCAGTTATTATTTGACATTAAGATAATTATATATTTAATAATTGTTGTGAAAATCATACACTACCCGCCTCGAATAGCTTTGCTAATTGCGGGCTCGTGTAATCAAATTGTATTATTTAACTAAACTATTTGATTAAAAATTTGATTTGATTTGATTTGTATATTTCCGCGTGACTGGAAAATCGCAAGAGTAACACCAATATACAAATCTGAGGGCAAACATTGTACGTCTAATTATAGGCCAATATCCGTTATTTCGATTGTAGCAAGAATTATGGAGAAGCTGGTACACAACCAGATCTATGATTATTTGATGTACTCAAATTTATTAACAAAATCTCAGCACGGATTCAAACCGTACCATTCTACGGTTACTGCATTGCTAGACATCACTAATAGATGGTATCAAAACATTGATATTGGTAAATTAAACGGCGCAGTATTCTTAGACTTAAACAAGGCCTTCGATACTGTCAATCATGATATCCTACTTAAAAAGTTGGATATTTATGGCATAACAGGAACGGCACTATGTTGGCTCAGATCTTATTTGACAGACCGAACGCAATATTGCCAAGTAGGGGGCCATTTATCTGGACCACTACGTGTAAAAACAGGTATTCCGCAAGGCTCTGCTCTAGGGCCGCTTCTATTTCTAATATACATCAATGATCTGCCTCAATGCTTAGAGCGAACTAGTGCTAGTATGTTTGCCGATGACACCCAAACATGACTTGAAAAATGTATCAACTTGGATGTCAGCTAACCAACTTACTTTAAAACATTCTAAAACGGAATACATGATAGTAGGTAGTAATAGAAGAATCAACCAAATAGACATACAACCCCACATACATATTGGAGGTAGGAAAATAGACCGAGTTCAAGTAACCAAATCACTTGGCGTAAAGATGGACGAAACTTTGTCATGGAATGCCCAAGTGAACCAAGTTACTAAAAAGGTCAATGCAGGTCTCAGCATCCTAAGACGGGTTCGAGAAATAGTGTATTATAGAACACTAATTACAATATATCAATCAATTATTCAACCTCACTTTGATTACTGCTCGCAAGTATGGGGTTGTCTAGGAAAAGGTTTATCAGACAAATTACAGAAGCTCCAAAACCGAGCATTTCGAATAATAACACGTGAAAACTACGAGATTCGATCTGTTGACATTTTGGAAAACGTAGGAGTTTCTAACTTACAAACCAGAAGAGAGCATCAATTAGCGATTCTAATGTACAAAGTCAAAAAAAAAATGCTACCAAATGATTTGACTGAAATTTTCACCAACACGAATTCAATACATGATCATAATACGTGATCATAAGCCTTTGACTCTATAAATCACTCTATTTTGTTAAATAAGATGAATGATCAATTCGGAGTCCAAGGACTCGAACTAAAATGGTTTGATTCCTACCTAACCAATAGAGAACAGGTGTGTGTTGTTAACGGTCGCAAATCGTCATCAATGAAAATAATATGTGGAGTACCACAGGGATCGATTTTAGGACCATTATTGTTCCTACTGTACATTAATGACATGCCAAAATGTCTGCAATGTACAACACCGTGCCTATATGCTGATGACACTGAAATTTTCTCCTCATCTCATGATTTTGATAAACTTATTGAAAATTTAAATACCGATCTAAAAAATATTCATAATTGGCTTGCCAAGAATAAACTACAACATCACCCGACTAAATCGAAATTGATGTTTATTGGGTCTTCATATAATCTAAAGAACAAGGTTGGTGAGGGTTGTGTGTTCCTGGGTGACAAACCAGTTCCCCGAATCGGTTCACAAAAGTGCTTGGGGGTAGAAATGGATGAGAATTTAAGCTGGGAAAAACAAATTGAGGCTATCTGCAAAAAAGTCGGTGCTGGTATTGGGGCTATAAAACGTGCTAAGCCCTATGTTGAATCTAGCACGTTACAAACCATATATAACGCGTTAGTACAGCCTTATTTTGACTACTGCTCCATCCTATGGGGGAATTGTGGGAAGTCCCTGCAAGACAAACTACAGAAATTTCAATCACGTGCGGCAAGAGTGATTACAGGGGCCACTTACGAAATAAGGTCAGCTGACGTTCTTGACAACCTGTCATGGGAAACACTGAATGTCAGGCGATCCAACACAAAGGCTACATATATGTATAAGATATTAAATGACCACACTGCCCCAAATCTAAAAGAATCCTTTAGTGAAAGGAGTGCGACACAAAATACATACAATCTTAGAAATAATGATGTAGATTTAGCACTCCTAAAACCAAAGACGGAATAAAGAGAACCTTTAAATATAGCGGCGCTATTTTGTGGAATGATCTTCCGCGAGAAGCTAAATCGGCCAATACGCTTGATTGTTTCAAACGGAATATACATTCAAACTAAAGTGTGATGCTGTATTATGCACTGAGCGACTTACTGTATATAGTTATCAACGTAGTGTTTGCATGTATTTAGTTTTTTATCCGTAGTCCTTATTTTAATTTGTAAATATATAATAATAATTTGTGTGACGCCCCTCGTGGAAATCAGCTGCGTGTTGACAAGGCAAGCGTGTTTAAATAAAGTTTTACCTACCTACCTACCTACCTACGAGGAATAGCGAATTTAATTTCGCATTACCTAAGCCAAAAACAAATAATATGAAAAAGGCTTTTCCCTACAGGGGGGCTGAGGCTTGGAATAACCTTTCCACTGCAATAAAATCATCGAAAAGCATCTCTAGCTTTAAAACTAAAATAAAGCGAATATACTAATACTGGAAATTCATTTTCAGTCACCTAATTTTTTGTAGACCATTGATATTTTATATAATATATTTGTAGTGCATGCACACGGCCTATTGGAAGATCACCTTTTTCTTTCTTTCTTTTTTTTAATTAACATCATTGTAAATAATTAATCAGGTGAAATAGTACCGTTTTTAATAAAGTCAATAAAGTCAATAAAGGATACTCCACCATGCTTCAATTCGTTGATTTGAAACAGATTTACCGTACACAAAACTTTTATTACCTGCAAATTCATCATCATTAGTTCTTCTAAAAAATAACCGCTGCACTGCTGCGACGTTCGTGTTTTCAGTCCCTTGTCGCATCGAATAATTTGAGGTGTACAATTAACTTGTTTGACGCAATCTAAAAAATGGCAAGAAAATTTTACTAATTTTGTCCCGTGGATAAGTAAAATATTCTTGCTAAGAAAATTTTTCTTATTTCAAGAATACCTTCTAGAAAAAATATCTTATATAAAGAAAAATATTCTTAGTTGCCTAAGAATTATTTTCTTGATTTAAGACTTATTTTCTAGAACATTTTCTTGAAATAAGAAAAACATTCTTAATGAGAATAATTTACTTACCCACGGGACAAAACGAGAATTTCTTTCTTGAATCGAAGGAACGAAAAAGTCTTGCAGATAAAAATATTCTAGTTTCCTCCGAACGTTTTGAAACAAAATACCTGAATGTTGGGGAAAACTACAATAATTTTCTTGGCATTATTTTCGCCTCCTTCCATCCAACAAATTATTTTTGTAATCTAAAAAAACGGAGTACATTTGTTTCAATATTCTAAACGTCTTATTATACATGCATGTTGACAACAGATTTTCACACAACATTAATTGATATATAAACAGAATGCTAATGCTATGTATTAACGTTCTCATTCGATGTCAAATGTTCAATTTCAAATCGAATTCATTGGTAATCAACATGGATGAACTTATATATATTATTTTTGGATTAATTACTGGATAAATTAATTATTCTTTCTGAACAAAACCATTTCCTGGTTGAACAATGGAATTAGCTCACAAGACAGTTTATTCCTTTATTGAACAGATCCAGTGGCTAGAATGTTTTTGTAGATAACTGGTTGCCTTGCATGATGTGTCAACAATCATCTTAGTTCTTAAAAAAGAAATGATGACAATTACTATAGATAATAGACTAAAACAGTACGGTACACAGTGTAATTTTAGGTTTTAAAAGACAATGTTTTAACTCCTATGACCGACAAAAACTGGGGGGGGGGGCTTAGTCAAAAGGGTCCTTCAGCCAGAGGGACCCACACTGCGGTTTGACTAAATGAGGGCTTCACACCCCATGCACACAGGGAAATAGAGTTCTTTTTTGTGTCTGTGGCATAAGTTGTCAGTAACCTATACTATTCAGTGGCAATCACCCTCACAGTAAAACCAAACATGTTTCCTTGACAAGGTTAGGATAATAAATTAAACAGGGCACATTGTAATTAAAGGATTAAAAGTAACTCAGCAAATTAAAAATGTTCTCCTCCTCAAGTGTACTTTTACCCTGTCAAAGGGAGACCAAGGGAAAACTTGGCTCATTTTTTGCTTTTCGACTAGTGATTTTCAACTTCTGTCTATTTGGGAACAAGGCTGACCTACCTATGGGACCTTGTTCGAAAGAGCCTCTGAGGGACATCAGCCACTGGGACCAGACCCAGTGCACCCAGGGTTTATTTTCAATTAAGGCCGAGAGCCCCCGCTAAGCCAAAGTTAGATCAGTGATTCAAGGTGCATTGGATCTCAACATGTTACGTCTAAGAGTGTGGTCTTAACTGAGACAAGGTTAGGAAAAACTAAAAACGGTCTGTTAAATCATGTCCAACAATATGTCCAAAATATTCCTTGTCCTATTCAAACTTCAGTTAGGTACTACAAGTACTATACCAATGGTGTTTGTTCATAAGTTATAATCACTAACCAATACAGTGGTAATCCCCCCACAAGGGGTGGAAAAAATAATTTTCTTCCTGTGAGCACAGCCTAAAGATAACACATTTCCTGCAGCCTGAAGATCATGAATATGTCAAACCTAGGCTTATCTAGCTATAAATTGTAGCCTATAATGCACATACATACTGTCTGGTGAGCATGGTTTTAAACTAAAGAATGATTTCTTGGCAGTTGGCAGATATATCTAACGGCAAGTCGGCAACAACAGTTTTCTATTTTGTGTTTATTTGTTTTTGTAGGCTCGCAGCAATCGCCAGTTATCACTTATCCAGAAAAAGTTACAAATTGAAATAGCCCAATATTTTTGTAGTGTTTACATGAAATCTATTTACTTAACAACTTAATAACTTACTTAGTACTTATGGCGCAGCCGAAGCAGGCTTAAATATTGCAGAGCGTAATGATGTAGTACAGTTAATATAAGTAGTCAAGCAAAGTAGCTACTCCGTCAGTTCAGATCAGCCTATTTTGTAAGGAGGGTCATGCAATCTCGATTCTTGTGGGATAAAACTATCAGCCAGCGAGGTTATACAATCGACAATATTGCAAATTTCCTGTCAACCATGACTTGTAAAGCAAATTAAGCCCATAGTGAGACATCATTATGTATATAATGAGTCTTTCTTCAAATTTTCAAATCAACCTAAAAAATTCCTGCGGCTGTTGAATAATTTCCTGCGAATGTGCTCGCCTATTTTTTCCACCCCTGCCCCCCACAGAAAAACCAAACAAGTAATTTACTTTGACAATGAAAGATATTGGAAATTGACAGTACATGATTGTATCTACTGTTCTACATATGTTTCTTGTCAACACATTCAGCCGCACACTGTATTGTCATTGGTATTTTTAGGGAAAATTGTTGGGAATAGGTTAAAAAATGTTAAACTCTAGGAATAGGTTAAACTCTAGACAGGTTAGGATTATAAAATATATAAAAGGCACATTGTAGTTAATTAAGAGGTTAAAACACAATGGTGAATACACACAGTATCTCTTGTTAACCATTAAGTCACCATCTACTCTTCCTCAAGTGTAATTTTACCCGGATTAATAATGTCAGTCAATATCAAGGGAAAGTTACCCATTTTAAGTTGTATATTTCAAAGTATTTTGAAACAAAAACCATAAACATAAGATCTCTAGGGTATTGGAGGTGGGTCGGGCAGCAGGGCTAACTTGGTTTACCTCAATCCGGCATTTGCTATTATTTCCTATTTGGGAACTAAGCTGCCCAGCATATCCCCGACAGGATCTGGGCAAAGTAATATAATTCTGTAAGTGACTTATCATTTCTATGGGCTATAACTCTAAAATATTGTCACTGCTCATGAAAATGTGATTTCAGGTTTGGTACGAGACAAATAGAAACAGCACAGGCACCAAATGTGCCTGTGCTTGGCCCTTGTAAATAGATAGTTCAAGCAATAAGCATGCATAAATCTGGTCGGGATGTCATTTTATTTGTATGCAATTACCAAATATATTTCATCCGACATTATATATTGTGCTAAACACAGGTACGTGTACTGCTGAAAGACCTGAAAAGTCTTATGAATAGATTCCTCTTGGGAAAGCGAGCTAGGCTAGCTCTGGTAGCCATGCTGGCTAGGGTTCTACACCCTCTAACCATTCCCAACATAAACAGTCATTAATGCCATACCAGGTTCTTGACAGAAATGATATTATGAAAGCACAACATACCGTATTATTACAAAGAAAGGATTGTTATAGAAACCTCCTCTAATAGAAAGCTAAATATTTTGCTTTGGTGATTGTATTAACATCAAAGCTAAATGAGCCAATATTTCATATACTTTTAAAAGGATCAATTCATGATCATCAACAATATAATTTTCAAACCTTGTAGCAGACAGTGTAGTTTGTAGTCGTTTGTATTGTTTTGGACAGTTCGACTCTCTTCGACCACATTTACTTCAGTATTGATCGCTTGAAATGATAATCTGTAAATACAAAGGCATATAGAAAGTTTTTAATGTCTATTAATAACATATATTCTTGAAGCCAAAATATGCAACCAGCGTCGGCTAAAATTATACGTGAAAACAATCGATTGTATACCCTATATTTACACGCAAAATCTAAAATTATTTACATAGTTTAACACTTACTTTTCAAATTATTGTTTGAATCTTCAAATTTTGGAATATTTCTTCCTATTTTCGTTAAAATTTGCAGAAGATTTGGATGTATAAATTTTAATTCAACAAAATTTTTGAGAGGACGCGCTGTGAGAGCCCGCTCGCTAAGCATCCTGGGTGCCCATATATGGCACTCGTCTGCATACCGCTGAAGGCACTGATCTAAAATATCTGAACAGTCCAGCATATAAGCAACAATAATCAGCAACGATAATCTCTGTCTTTCTGACGAAAACTCTTCATTCTATCTTCAAAATAATGGTCTTCATTATATTCCCAAAATAATTCATTAATCTTTATTTGTATGACTACAGAGTTTCATGTGTTTTTCACCTCGCGTACGAGGCCACAAGTCAACTGAAACAAAGTCCTTTCAACTCAATCATATATATGCCGAGAGCCAGATAGACTTTTACTTTCAATTTGTTTAATATGGCTACGGGTGAAAAAACTCTCTTTTTTTAATTGAAAATATATGAATCTTTAAAAATACATGTTCTTTGATACGACGCAAGATATATTAAAAATGCAACGTTTGCGATTGATCGAAACTTGACGAGCTGCCTGGCGTGTAATAACATTACAAGTATTCTTGAAACTAAGAAAAATCAACGCCAAAATATCATTGTCTACCGAATATATAGATTCTTAGTTCAACAAGAATATTTTTCTTGTTTCAAGAATAGTCAGAATATTATTCTATGACGCAAGAATATCATTCTTGAAATCAGAAAAAAAATCTTCCGGATTATCTTGCCCGGATTAATTTTCTTATTTTAAGAAATGTGTACTCAAAACAAGTACTTTTTTCTTATAATTTTTCTTGACAAGAAATAATTTCTCAAAATAAGAAAAATAATCTAAAAAATAAGAATTTTATTCTAGGCTAGATTTTGATTTTTTGCAGTGCGTAAGTAGTCTTTGATGCATTGCACGGTAACCGATGCTATTGCCACTTCCGTTAAGTTCTCTTTCGACAGCTTGTACAACTTCATCGGTTGAGCTATAATTCTTTCGTCGACCTAAGCCTCGCTCTGTTAGAACCCTTTTCAATTGTCGTAAACTTAACTGAATGCCATGTGAAGACGCCAGGAACATCAATATTTCAGTGTACTTCATTCCCAAGCGGAAGTATTTTACAATTAAATCATCTCGTTCGTAATTTTCCTGCGGGCTAGGTAGATAGGTTGGAAGGCAACCTCGTATACCCAGGCTTTTTCGTCTTGGGGAGAAAAAACCCTGGTGAACGCTGGTCACGTGGCTCTCAGATTTTGGGGACTAAATTGAAAATGTACTGAGGAAAGGGTGGTTGAGGAGCTTGTTGTCTTCCGCGAAATTGTTGCGTTTGGAAAATAGTATTTTGGGGCGATATCTTGAAAATTTGCAGCAAGAAATTGGGACGAAACTTTTTTTATATGTATTGGTATTTATCATGACATCCTTGCTACAATATCTTCGAGTGTTGAGTTACATTTCAAGTGAGAAGTTGGATCAGATCCAGGGAAAGCAGGCGTCGGTGCTATAAACACTATCAATAAAACATTTTATTATATAAAGTATAGTGCTTTATGTACTATTTAAAAACGAGCAGGAGTGCTTTATCAGATATAAAACACGAGTGCGCAGCACGAGTGTTTTATATCTGATAAAGCACGAACTGCGAGTGTTTTAAATGGCTTAAAAAACGACCCATCTTATGATTTCATTGGCGAAGTAATTTTAAAAATAAACATTGTCTAAGCCGAGAAAATCAAAGCTAAAGTTTATGTAAATTAACATGATTTTTTATCACATATAAAACCACTGACACGGTAGTGATTTCCTTTCTCTTTTCCTCATGAATTATTAATGAGTTTTTTAAAGAGATTTCGAGCACTGATAAAACCGATAATCTCACATGTGAGATTATTTATGATAATCTCACATTTGAAAATTATCGCTTTTGAAGTTTATGAAAATGGATATTATATTTTATTTTATTTTATTTTGTTTGGAAAGATTGTCCTTTATATAATAAACAGAAAAATACATGGATGCTTGGAAATACCAGATTTATTTCTCGTGTTGAACATGATGATATCTCACTCGTTCGCTGCGCTCACTCGTGAGAGATCATGTTCAACACTCGAAATAAATCTGGTATTTACGCGCACCCATGTATTATTCTCTATTTAAAAATCATATCAGTTTATAGAAGATTAAAACATAGGACATATCTTCTATAAACTGATATGATTGTTAACTTGTGAACCTTAGTCCTTATCCTGTCTGGTACTCTAACCTCAAACAAAATGGATATAATTATGTAATGCTGTGATATGGAATTGCTATAAATATCGGGAGCCGATCGAGACCCTTTGCCTTGAATTCATATCGCCTTCGCGTACAGCCTACTGCGTGTAAACAATGTTATCTGGATGGTCAAAGCTCGTTAAAGACTGTAAAATATCCCGTCTGGGCATCGCTGAATCTCAACGATTACAAAGTATGTCGAAGTATAACTCTCTGTTAGCAAACGTACGGTAAAATTATACGATAAAGGCAAAGTCAACGACTCTTTACGTGCGTGCCGAGGTGCGTGCGGTACAACTCGAATATTTACGATTAAACATACGTATATGGATTAAACATACACCAGGTTTTAAATCCTAAATAGTTTTCATTGGTTTTCTTGCTTGATCTACTATAATATACAATGTGGATTTAGAATAACAGTTGTTAGTATTTTATAAAAGTATTCATATTACATGCTGCTGTGTCACTGCGACACTGCATATGGTCTGAGACATCAATGTCCAATGAGCAATATTTTGTGTATAACTATATGTCATAGTCAGACTATGTTTTTATTTTGCTGTACTACAGGTGCATGATTAAAATAATGAGAACTCTAACTCTGAAAGACTAAATGCTATCTCATACATATATATCTGTGCGAATGCTTACGACATATGACTATAGCTATGCATCAGTTTTTATGAGTTATGTACCGAAATAAAACGTGCAGACATATAAATAAAATAGTGCTATATATGTGCTGATGCTTAGTTAATACTATGTAAATTGTCTCTATGTAAATAAGGTGTATATAAGCAAGTGTTTCAGGGTAGTGTGATTAAAGCTTTGTATTAAACAGTCTAAGCAGTTTGTTAATTTATATTGTGGGCTAACGTTGGAAAAGTCAGGCCGTAACATTTGGCGACCCCACCAGGATCTCGTAAGGGATAAACTGTTGTCTAAATCGCATTTTTTATACGGTATAAAAATGGAAACCCGATCTAGAGCGGCAGCCATGCAAGAAGGTAATGGAGCGATTCAAGGCGAAGCAGCGGAAGGCGAAGTTGATAATTGGGAGACACGACAATCTGGGAACGATGGTGAACAACTTGTCGAGGAAGTTAAACGTCAGGGAATTTTATTAACTGAATCCAGCCAAATTCAAGAATCGTATACGAAAACGAGATGAGAGCTTACCTGAACTGGCTGAGGATATTGAGAGATTGGCTAGATTGGCATACCCGGACGGTTCGACTACGGTATTAGAAGTAGTTTGCAAAGATCAGTTTATTGATGCACTGGTTGACGATGATATTCGACTTAAGGTGGCACAGAGTCGTCCCCAGTCCTTACACTCCGCGCTGGAGACCGCGCTCGAGCTCGAATCGTTTCTGTTAGCCAGTCGGCGTCACACTCGATCTGTTCGGGGTATTCAAGGTGCGAGTGGATACTCCCCAAACGAAAGTCGGTCTGCCTGTCCACCAGATAATTCGCGTCTATCTACGGACTTGATTACAGAATTAAAGCAGCTGACAGAGAAAATGCAACACTATTTTGTGGGGACGCAGAACGAACGACCGGCGAGAGCTCGCGAACCGTTCCGAGGAAATTGTTGGAACTGTGGTAAAGAAGGACATCTACAACGAGACTGTATCGAGGAGAGAATACGAGAGTCGGGAAACGGAATGTAGCCGGGTTTGCTGGGCGAAACTCGGCTGGACAGCAAAATGCCCATGCAAATGAAGATAATACAGAATTTTGTGACGGTCTGGTATTAAATGCGTTGTTAGAAGGTACCGAGGTGAAGATGGTTGTAGATACTGGTAGCAGTATAACAGTGGTGCATCCAAGTGTCGTAGAAAGACTTGGTCTGACTGGAAACACACGGAAGCCTGCAATGCAACATCTGAAAACGGTAACTGGGCAAAGAATTCCGATATCGGGCACAGTTAGACTGAAGTTAAGAGTGGCTGGTGGAGAGATGTTTCATGAATTTTGGATAGCGAAGATTTCCGAGATGGTTGTACTTGGTTTAGACTTTCTGAAGGCTCACGAATGTAACATCGATGTTTCAGCGCGGACACTGACAGTGAATGGAAATAGAGTATCCTTAGTTAATGCTACTGGCGAACGGAACGGAAACACTTTTCGGTGTTTCAGAGTTACCGCCGTGGACGATTGCAAGATTCCACCTCGATCAGAAGCTCTAATTCCTGGAGAAACGATGGATTTTGACGGCAAGGAGACTATTGGGATTATAGAACCTTCTGAGTTGGTAGGCCGAGGGATTATGGTCGGAAAAGTGCTAGCAGGCATTAAGAAAAACTGTTCTGTTCCCGTGCGAATTATGAACTTAAGTGATCAGCCCTATACGGTAAAAAGAGGGACTCCAATAGCAAACTGCGAGATCATTGAGGATATGACTAACATTCTGACTTCAGAAACGTCTACACCCTGTGTGTCGTCAACTGCTGGTAAAAAAACATTACCCGCAGCCGTACAAAGTCTCTACGAACGAAGCGTTGAAAACTTGGATTCGAAGCAAAAGAAGGAGGTTTACAAACTTCTTTCACGAAATGTAGATGTATTTTCCACAGGACCTGACGATTTGGGGCAGACAAGCAAAGTACAGCATCGAATTGAAACTGGTAAAGCTAATCCAGTTAAGCAACCAGCTAGAAGACTACCTCGGGCGAAGCAGGAAGAAGCAAGCAAAGCCACTCATCGAACCATCTCACAGTCCTTGGTCCTCACCTGTGGTCCTCGTACGAAAGAAAGACGGAAGCACACGGTTTTGCGTGGACTACCGTAAAGTGAACGAAGTCACTCGAAAAGATTCATATCCGTTACCAAGAATAGATGACACCATAGATAATCTCGCTGGCTCGAAATGGTTCTCTACTCTGGACCTTAGGAGTGGATATTGGCAGATCAAGATGGATCCCCAGCATAAAGAGAAAACGGCGTTCACAACAGGACGAGGATTGTGGCAATTTCGAGTGATGCCCTTCGGCTTGTGTAACGCTCCGGCTACCTTTGAGCGCTTGATGGATCACGTATTGGCCGGATTGCCTTGGGACGTGTGTGCCGTGTATTTGGATGATATCATCGTGCTTGGCCCAACCTTTGAAAGAAAGTTGGAAAACCTCGAAGAAGTCTTTAAGCGTCTGAGAGCTGCAAACCTGAAACTTTCCCCCAAGAAGAGCGAACTGTTTCAAATAGAATTCTTGTACCTCGGTCACATTATTACAGCCAATGGGATCAGAACGGATCCAGCAAAAATCCAAACTGTCCTCGCCTGGCCTCGACCTAGGGATATGACTGAACTTAGACGATTCCTTGGTTTGTGCTCGTATTATCGGCGTTTCGTCAACAAGTTTGCTGAAACCTGCGAACCATTATTCCGTTTGACGCGTAAAAACCAATCGTCTGAGTGGAGTGTCGAAGCCGAAGAAACCTTCCAGAATCTTAAACTTTCATTAACGTCTTAACCTGTTCAGGCTTTTCCAAATGAAAGTGGTAAATTCATTGTAGATACTGACGCAAGTGCATTTGGAATTGAAGCAGTACTCTCCCAGGAAGTTGGGGGGAAGAGAAGGTGATAGCATACTACAGCCGCTCCCTAAATAAAGCAGAACGCCGTTATTGTGTCACGCGGAGAGAATTAGTTGCTGTTGTGAAGTCCATTGAACACTTTCATCAATACTTGTACGGACAAACCTTTCTAGTTAGAACTGACCATGCAGCGTTAAAATGGCTGATGAGTTTCAAGAACCCCGAGGGTCAAATTGCTCGCTGGATACAGAAGTTACAACAGTATCAGTTTACAGTCGAGCACCGCAGTGGACAAAAACATGCAAATGCTGATGTTCTCTCTCGTCGTCCCTGTGTTAACCAAGATTGCAAGAAATGCGAACGTCTGAGTTTGCGTGATCAGATTCTAACAGAAATGGAAAATGCAGAATGTCAATGCAACAGAGCAGAACCTGTGGTAGAGATGGTTACACCTGATGTTAATGGGGATTGGAATATAATACTGGGCTCTGGAGACGAACTGCGCCGTAAACAACAGGAGGACCCAGATTTAAAGGTGTTAATCGACTTGTTGGAAGAAGGTGAGGAAAGGACTGATTGGAGTAATGTGTCACCAGGAAGCGTGAAAATGAAAGTCTTGTGGGCGCAGTGGTAAGGTTTGAAAATGGAGGAAGGAGTCCTTTATCGTAAGTTCGAGTCTGTGGATGGACAAGAGACAACGTTACAATTGGTAGTTCCAGAATCACTGCAAGAAGAAGTTTTAAGGCATGTACATGACAATATCACGTCTGGTCATTTGGGAATTAATAAGACACTAGTGCGACTTAGAGAACGATTCTATTGGCCTGGATGTGGACAAGCTGTGCGAAAGTATTGTCGAAAGTGTGACGTTTGTGCCGCTCAGAAAGGCCCAAGAGACAGAGCAAGAGCTCAACTTGGGAGATATGTTGTTGGTTGCCCATTGGAAAGGGTAGCAGTAGACATCACGGGACCTTTCGTCGAGTCTTATCAAGGGAACAAGTATCTTCTCGTGGTTATGGACTATTACACTAAATGGCCTGAAGCGTATCCGTTACCCAACCAAGAAGCTACAACGGTGGCAAAAGCGCTTGTAAACGAGTTTGTATGTCGGTATGGAGTTCCTTTGGAGTTACATTCAGACCAAGGACGGAATTTTGAAGATGTGTTATCTGTTGGGAAGTAAGAAAACACGAACAAGTCCACGTCACCCTGAATCAGATGGAATGGTGGAACGGTACAACCGGACGTTAAAACAGCAACTATCTCTGTTCGTGGAAGAACAACAAAAAGATTGGGATGTTCAAGTTCCTTTGTTGCTTATGGCGTACCGGACTGCCAATCACGAGTCAACGAAAGTAACACCAGCTAAATTAATGCTGGGACACGAATTACGCGTGCCGGTTGACCTTGTTTTCGGAAGACCTGAGCCATCAATGTCAGTGACAAACTTCGTCCGGAAAGTTGAAGAGGACCTAACGAGATTGAATAGATTCGCCAGAAAAAACCTCGACATGACTGCTGAAAGAATGAAGCGTCAGTATGCCACAGATCCTATTCCAATACGATTTTCTGATGGAGACTTGGTTTGGTATTACAATCCGCGTAGGAAAAAGGGATTGTCACCTAAACTGATGAGTAAATGGGAAGGACCGTACGTTGTAGTGAAGAGACTGAATGATCTCATTTACAGAATTAAATTAAGTAGTCGTGGAAAACCAAAGGTAGTACATCGGAATCATCTTTGGAAGTATGGTGGTTCGAAGAAGGCAGATTGGTACAACCAAGGAGGTGAACAAGCCAGCAATGAAGAGAACCAAGCTAGGGAGTTACGTCAGTGCGCGACAGTAATAATGACGAACCTAGACATTTAAGACGGAGTGGACGACGAAGAAAGCCGTTGAGAGACTTGATTTATGAACGTGTGACACTAAGAAACAATCTAGTATTGTGTTATCGTCATTCTAAGGAATGACTAGGAGAGGAGCAGTGTTATATATCTGCTGATGCGTAGTTAATACTATGTAAATTGTCTCTATGTAAATAAGGTGCATATAAGCAAGTGTTGTGTAATATTTCAGGGTAGTGTGATTAAAGCTTTGTACTAAACAGTCTAAGCAGTTTGTTAATTTGTATTGTGGACTAACGTTGGAAAAGTCAGGCCGTAACAATGGAAAATAATTTTGTAAACCTGATCCGTTCTATCATTCCTTTGCATGCACCTTGGGGGCAAAATAAAGGTTAATATTAAATAAAGGCGATATTTACTACACTACAGTACTATCTATATAGTATATCGTAATTTGAATTTTCCGAAGCGGCGGAGGAGGCTATAAAATTTTGCCTTCAGGCTTCAGACTTGTATATGATGTTAATTAATAGAATCGGCCAGAAAATTAAAAGGAAGCGCTCGAATAACATAATTTAGTAATTTCCCTCATAATTTTTGTGTCTTACTAACTCTTAAACTGTAAAATGCCCCAAAAGATTTTAGAGTGGACATCAATCAGCCGGCATGTTAGCTAGCGTTTGCTAGAAGGCGCTATGTCTATCGGCTATGATGCTTTAGATATATGGTCGCTCGTGAAAACTCTATTTATCTTCAATATTAACTTCAAGCATTTAGAAATAGCAACAATTCTAATGGTATAGTTCAAATATAATGACGATTGCAGTCAAGAGGCGTCTGATATAAAACCGTGCTTGAGTCCTGAGAGAACATTAAAGAACAGCTCAAAAGCATACGATTTGGTTGGTTTCTTGACTTGTCTTTTAATAAGACTGTATACAACGTTTTTAAAAACCAAAATTATCAGGTAGTTTGAACTATATATGATTCCCAAGGTCGATTAACATGATATCCCACTCCTTGCAATTGAAGTGTATAATTTTCAAGTGGAAGCGTGTAATATGATACTTTCCTACACCCCCTTAGGCAATGCATTTTTAAAGAGCCACGTGACCAGCGTTCACCAGCGGAAAGCTTTTTTCTCCCCAAGAGGAAAAAGCTTGGGTACGAGGTTGGTTGGAAGGACGCTCTCAACAACAGCAATGTGTGTAAGAAATACAACCAGCCATGAGATCATGTTGATGATAGTTCAAGAAGAACAAGACCACTGACACTGTAACCGGTTAAAGTCTGACATATAATGTGTCTGAATCACTGATCTGAAAATATAGTAACTGGATCGAGCTTCTATACCTATGAAAATTGAATGAATTATATTAACAATTTATTTACAACATGTATTTTAAGCTTGAATATGTACAGAGGACGCAGGGGTGTGCTAATGGGGAATACATGCTGTGTTGGGAACCCCAGGCTCCATTGGGGAAATACACCAACATATCAGGGATTGTCATATTCAGTTACTGTGTTTGAGCTACAAACCTTATAATATGCATTAAGTCTTGGTTCAAAAATTTATAGACTCCCTTTCCAGAATCTGAAATTTATATTATTTTGCAGTATCCATTCCAACTGAGTTACCCATTCCTGACCCATCTCACTGTTGCAAGTAACAATAACAATAACAATAACAACATAAGACACAACAGTGAACATGACAACTAAACACTAAATAAGTTGGTGTCATGATACACTAAGATGCATATGAACCTTGAACAAACTTCTATGCACTTGTCTTGAATGTTGATTAAAGACATTTAAAGTTATGCCAATGTTTGAAATTTTGTAGTATCCAGTCAGGATACAAGTCATTCACTATTTAGTATCCAACACCAATTTTAGTATCTTGTGGATATCAAGATACTGCAAATTTCAGACCTTGCTTTAAAAGGATGGCCTAATATATTTAGCCCCTTTTTTTCCTGTGCCAAGGAATTGATGACACCATAGCTGACAAGTAGATCAGGAACTTAATGGTATAAATCTTGTTTAAAGACATATTAAAATTAAAAGAATTAATAAAAACATTTGTCAATGAGAACTTTTTACAAAAGCATTGGCCAGTTGTAATGGTATGCTGATTTATTGCATACAGCTTTTTGCAAAATTATTTACAGGACACAGAATCAGAATGTTTCAGACAGGTAAGATCTTTCGCAGAAATTTAAAACATACTGTTACAAGAAATATACAGTATAAAAATTAAAATAAATTAAATTAAAATAATTTTTATGACTTCACTACAAACATAACACTAAATTTGAAGCATGAACTGAGCATAGAAAGTATACTATATTATTTAATACAAGCACTAATAAATGCTATATGTCCTATACGGCGACAGTGCATCACGGTCACTTACGCGTAAAGTTTCTGTAATAACATTCGTTTTCAGCCTGATGCAGTGATTCCTCATTATTTTTACACGCAATATATTACTCCCACAAGACGTCCTATCTAGTTTCTTGTTTAACTATTTAATACTGCCGAAGGCAAATTATTTTAACTACAACACGCAAAGTTCGTCGACTTTAATCGTCACAAAAACCCGTTGTAAGGCCGACCTTTCACCATCACTATTTGCCCAGTATTACGTTCAGATGTGGAACACTGGAACTGTCTCCTTTCTTGTAATTTCTTTGATTACTACGCCGAGAGGCACAGTACGGCGATTTATTCCAAAATTTTCACGTGATAATGCTCACTCGTGGCTGACAACAACAACACACGCGAACAGTGTTTTCTCCGAGAAACGCCCGAAATCAACCAAATCAGTGACTTTTAACAATATATCAACTCCTTTACATATTTCCAATTAAAGTTCAATAATTCCATCGCCCAACACAGCGCAAATTGAAAATATCTCCTCGTACACACGCAAAAATCTCACATCTTGTAACAAGTCTGCCAACAAGCCGTCAACAAGTTGTCTTCGCACTGCTTGTTCCAAGTTGTCAACAAGTATGGAACAACTTGTTAACAAATTGTAACAAGCTTGATTGCATTATCAGACTTGTTACAAGGTTGTTCCAACAAGTCCGTTACATGCTTGATAAAACAATATTGTTAAAACCTTGAGTTGTCAACCTTGTAACATTCTTGTTCTATCATGGCTGTGACAGACCTGTTAGAACAACCTTGTAACAAGTCTGATAATGCCATCAAGCTTGTTACAAGTTGTTAACAGCTTGTTCCAAACTTGTTACAACAACTGGGAACAAGCAGTGCGAAGACAACTTGTTGACAGCTTGTGAACAGATTTGTAACAACTTGTTTGCAGACTTGTTACAATTTGTGCGTTTTTACGCGTGTACTGCACTCCTTGTACGTCGGCCATTGGTGGTTCCTCCAATATGGCCGCCACACCCAAAACTGGCTTCAATTTTCATAGGTATAGAAGCTCGATCCAGGTACTATATTTTCAGATCAGTGGTCTGAATACACTTCGATACACGACTGTCACTATTGCCAAACACGTGTTTGAAAAAAGGTTTGTGTTTTGAAAAAAAAGTTTGTGTTTTAAGAAAAGTTTATAAAAAAGGTTTGTGTTTTGAAAAAAGTTTGTGTTTGGAAAAAAGTTTATGTTTTGAAAAAAGGTTTTTGTTTTAAAAAAAGTTTGTTTTTTGATAAAAGGTTTGTGTTTTGAAAGAAAGTTTGTGTTTTAAAAAAAAGTTTGTGTTTTGTAAAAAGGTTTGTGTTTTGAAAAAAGTTTATGTTTTGAAAAAAGGTTGCATTCTTGATAAAAGTTTGTGTTTTTAGAAAAAAAAATTGTGTTGCAAGAAAATATGTGTGTAATACGAGTGTCACTCAGGGGCTCCGTATATTATTGATTGTTGTAGAGTATATCGCTTCATCGCTTATATTGACATGATCAGTTACCCATGATTATTGAAATAAAACAAACAAGATTAATACAACTACAGTCATTTTCAAAAGCGAATAGAATACCAGTCAGTTTTCATTGCGGCAACGCAACAATTAAACTATTAATTTCTATTATAATGATCAGTTACTACCTACCCAATATTTATTTAAAATTGAAAAAAATGCGCGGCTTGACTTTTCGTAAAAAAGAGTATAACAAAAGAACTAAAAGATCTAAAAATATTCGAGTTCTCACTTCTATAATTGATATTGTGTATTGCCGCAATTAATACTGAATTTAATCTATATTTACTGAATTACTGTAACCCATTACAGTAACATTTCGGCAATATTTTTACCAGCTTCATCGTGTATAATTCACCAAACTATTTAGCCACACATATGAAACTGAATTTAAGCCAGACAACAGCTATAGTCTGTCATTTTTCTATAACTAGCTAGATATACTAAATCATGTACTATATTGACAGCTTCATTTTTCCCGTCAAAACAATATCCGTCTTGTGCAATCGATGAAAATCGATGATCGGAAAGCCAATCGATCAATCGATATCAATCAATACCAATTAATTAATTGATATCGATTGGTATTTGCCAATGGATGACCAATCGATAGTCACAAAATCCAGTCCGTTTGTCAATCGATATCCATCGATTGGTATTGATTTCATCGATTTTTTAAATTCCCGGTCTAGCTGATTTGTGTCTTTTGTAAGTATATATAACTTATAACATACAATGTAAATTTGTTTAAATGCTCTGAAAATGTTGTACTGTAAACAATGAAACGTTAGCTAATAAAATGTTCTTATATATTTTGTGTGGCTTCAAAATAATTTGTTGGGCTCTTCATTCATTGGGCGTAAATGACAAGTCTACCTGTGCGGGTGTGGCTAATAAGGCAATTTGGTAATGTCAATCTCACCCACGCACACAGTGTGCACTATTAGAATGTTGCGTTTGTATCTATCTTTATATCAATTGAAAAAGGAAAAACAACATCAAATTAACAACGACTTAGAGAACTTAAGAATTTATAGAGGAACTGAAAACAAAAAGATAAAGGTTTATAATTATATAAGCTTCACCGGAAAGTGAGTACAAGTACGTTCAAAGACGACGAGGCAATACTGTCAATAGTGGTTGTGAGATTCTTCTTTTGTAGTTAAAACATTTATTTTATACTGTAAAATCCTAGCCAACGTACAAGTACACTAACTAAATATAACGTTACAATACTTTAATACCCAGCAGTCCTTTGCGAGCTTAGACAAGAATAAATTAAGTATTAGTATATTAATTATGTTAAATACATTGACTTAAACATTACATCTCCTTCCTCCTAGTTATAATGTCCATATGTTCTCTATATCATTAAACACTTACATCAATTTTTTTTTTACCTATGCAATGTATTTAATACTATTTAAGTTCGAATTGATAATAATGTCAATAAACGTTCTTATCCTATTTAATGTCTTTTAATTAACTCTCAAGATGGTTAGATCAGATCATGATCTACGGAAGAATAGACTCTATAAGTTAAACATTTTCCTTGGAATTCGCTTCCTTGTTAATCTGCGTAATGGTGGTGGTTGTTCAGGTTTACTTCGGGTACAGCAGTCGGAACTTCAACATGATCGTTCGAAGTAATCTCACTGTTGGGTAATTCTGACTGTTGTGGTTTTGTATCCTCGTTGACAGGAAGGGTTGTAGATGGAGTAGTATCTACCTTTGGCGATTTTAATGGGATTTGAGTTAGGGACTCTTCAGGATATTCTTCAACCGGTGGAACGTCGAACGAATCATTCTCATCACTTGATACTGCTGAGGGTAATTTCTTTCAACTCACGATTTACCAGTTATCTATACAATGGCGACATTGGTAAACCTACCGAACTTTCCCCAGTTTGCATCCGAGAGGAACCGCACCTACACGTTTTGAGAAATATATCAAGAGATTAAAGAACATGTTCGCTGCCATGAATATCACCAAAGATTCTCAGCAGAAAGCCATGTTGTTGCATTATGTGGGAGAAGAAACCTGTGACATTATCGAAACGTTGAACATACCTCAGCCGACCGGCGAAAGTTATGTCTTCGGGATCTGTGTAAAAGCGATTGCAGATTATTTTGAGCCACAGAAGTGCATCGATCACCACGTTTACCTATTTCGACAACAAACCCAGCAGTCAGGTGAGAACATTACCGAATTTTACACTCGTTTACAATTGCTTGCACGAAAGTGTGAATTTTCTGATGCAAATGTAGAAATAAAACGTCAAATTATCCAAGGTACTTCATCACTTAGACTGAGGAGAAAAGCAATTGAGCAAAGCCTTACTCTAGAAAACTTGCTTAAAACTGCTCGAGCTATGGAAACTGCCAATGAGCAAACTAGTGAAATTGAGAAACAGCATTCGAATGCAGTAACTAAGTTTAAGAAAGATCTTCCACCACAAAGGAAAGGATTTCGTAAGACTAAATCATGTGGGTTGTGTGGTGGTATCTATCCACATCGTGGCAAGTGTCCTGCACAAGGGAAGAGTTGTCACAAGTGTGGCAAGTTGAACCACTTCTCAAAAGTTTGTCGTAGTAAATCTAACTATCCATCTACAAACCACCAGCAGGCAGGCCCGTAGCTGGCCCCCCTTTTTTTTGGGGGGGGGGGGCACGTTTCGTTGTCTGTCCGCGTTCGTCAAAATATTTACCTTTTCCGACAGAAATTATTTCTTTTCTTGTCGACGGGGGGGGGAGGGGGTGAAAAATTTTTTCTCCGAAATCACATACTATTGCGTTAGTAATGTATTACTTAATAGTTTAAAGTTTATATTTATAACAAATTCACTTTTTCAAATGATATATATAACAAATTTACTTTTTCAAAATGAAAATTTACGTTATTTGTGCTAGGGGGGGCACAGGGGGGGGGCACAATTTTCCGCTAGGGGGGGCCTTGCCCCCCCTGGGGACCCCCCAGCTACGGGACTGCCAGCAGGTAAACAGCATGCTAAAACTTTGACCTCAGAAAACCAGTCTAGGGAAGTGAATGATCTTAGGAAATTTGACAGCGATAACAGTGAAGAATATACATTTACCACCGGTGAACGTAACAGCTAAATTATCTTACTAAACCTAAAGTACAAATTGGGAACACTGTTAGAATAATGGCGGACTCGGGGGCAACAGTGAACATAATAAGTGAGCAAGATTTCAACTGTTTAAAACCAAAACCCCAACTAATGGAAACAAGAACTAAGGTGTACCCATATATGAGTGAAAAGCCATTAAATCTGTATGGACATTTTAAAGCAAACGTCTGTAGTAATTCTTGTTCATCAGAAGAAGTATTTTATGTGGCAAAGGGTTCATCAAATTCCATTTTGAGCTGGTAAACGTCCCAAAAGCTGAATCTTATTAAAGCTGTCAGTGTTATTGACCAACCGGATGATTTCGCCACCCAATGCCCCTGACTTTATGAAGGATTTTCCCCACCTTACCAGTGGGATGGGTAGTTACAGAGGGGAACCTGTACGTATACATGTCGATGAGTCTGTCAAACCAGTGGCAGTACCACATCACCGTATCCCATTCCATGTCAGAAAAAAAGTGGAGCATAAGCTAGAACAGCTTGAGAAAGAAGGCATCGTGGAATGTGCCGGAGGCCCCACCCCTTGGGTTTCACCGATAATAGTGGCACCGAAGCCCCATAAACCCAATGAGATACGAATTTGGGTTGACATGCGGGCGTTGAATAAACCATCATCCGAGAGCGACATGTTATCCCAACCATTGATGATGTTGTGCATGACCTTAATGGCTGTAAAGTGTTTAGTAAAATTGATTTGAATCAAGGTTATCATCGGATTCCTCTTCACCCCGATTCTAAACCACTAACTACCTTCTCCACGGACATAGGATTGTTTAAGTATAAGCGTCTTAATTTTGGACTTTCCTGCGCAGCTGAGATATTTCATAAGAAAGTTAGTGATGCAATCTGTGGTATACCTTGTGTAAAGAATATCAGTGATGACATCTATATTGGTGGCATCGACAATGACGAACATGATCGACATCTAAAGCAGTTGTTCCAACAGCTTCAGGACAGTGGGTTGACCATAAATTTGCCAAAGTGTCAGCAGCGGCGTCGCTAGCCTTATTTCACTGGGGGGGTGTAAGGGAAAATTTTGCCGAGTGGTTACATCTAAATGTTGCGCAATAACTATAACAACACATAAGTTATTAACAAGTTTACTGCCTGAACTATTAAGAGGAGATTTTTTAGAAACTCGCGTATTTTTTGTCGAAAACGCTCAAAACTTAGTAACCAGGGTTTTGTTTTTACATTACGTAATTGTCCGGTTGCTATGGAAATCAATGTGGAAATCACAAGATGTATGGGATGAGTGTTTCGCTTCGAATTTATATTGATGTAAATACAATTTGAGGATGTCAACAAGAAAGAATATTACATTATAGGGACACTGGATATATTCTGTGTTGTTTTTAATCGGTTAGTTCCAAAAGAATGGCGATCACGCATTCATGCATGCGTAATTGCGTTTTTCTAATGCTGTTCGTTGTGGGCAAACATGAAACATTGAAATATGTGGGTAATGATATGGCTCTAAAAAGGCTGCCAATGTATGGAAATTTGGTTTACGTTGCATATCATGAAAGTAGTGAATAGAAATGTGGGAAATTTCGTTTAACTCCTTAGTGTTTAACGTTTAATACTTTGTAAAATTTTACTTAGTTTTGACTTTTGACGAAGTTCGATCTGCAGTCAAAAAACCTGAAAACAACTGGCACCCAGGGTAATCTGCAGCACACTGCTTAGAGATTAGTTCTAAACTGTCATTAAGTACTATCACCATAGCACCATGAACTCTAGATTTTCCTATTAAATTTCCTGTTATGTTGACTAAGCAAAATAGGCTTTGAAAATTTCACCTGGAAATGATATAAAGTAGCTGTTATACAGTGTGTACTCCCATGCCTCTCATCTTGCTGAGTTCTGATGCTACTTTTCATAGAATGCCAATTTCTAAACAATGCTTGCAAATATTTGTATGTTTATTTCAATTTACACAAGTGATATTTTTCATTAACAAAATCAAGCACTGGCTAAACATGCATCAATAGTTCCTCATTTAGTAATAGTTAATCTTTATGGTCAAGTGAGATTCCATATTGCACCTAACTCTCAACAACTGTAATTGACAACTGATATTTATTATAACAAATAGTATTATTACAGAAATTGTCTTTTTCAATAAACTAAGATAATCTCTTAAAGGCTACCAATCTGATTTTTTATATAAACAGAGAGTAATTTGTAGCAGCTTGGAAGTTGTGGTACCACTGTTGATAGATAAAGCTCTTCACACATCACTTTTGCTTTGTAGGATGAAATTTCAAACACCTAAAGAGAATAATAGTATGATAAATATGCAAGACAACTTGCAGGTTCACCCCGGAAAACAGTTTAAATCAATTCTGTCAGGAATCACATTGGTGAATTTGCACTGCAAAATATAATCTGGACTGTGTGTGGGGGTGGGGGGTAAACTGATTTAATTGTCCAAAAGAAGAAAAGCAAGTTCATCTATAATGATTACTGAAAGACTTTCAGGAATAGACTCATGGCATGCATGTGTATATCTCATAGTAGTCTAATTTTTAAAGTGGGTATACAGTAGGCCTATAGGTATGCTGCATACTGTGGTGCTATGAAAACAATTTTACAGCTAAGCATGAATTTCTTGTGTTAATATGATCTCAGATTGCTATTCGGAATAGTAGTATAATAACAAACAGGGTCACATTGCAAATTGATGGGTGATTATTATATAATTTTCCATGTACAGTGTAACTGTTTTGTAGACGTCGTGGTATTTTGTAAAAATATCAATTAATAGTCAACTCCTTGTTGTTGTTGCCATAGCAACCTTCTATTCAATTTCGAACATGGACTAACACTATGATAACTGTTGGATAACTTTTTGAGATAATAAAAAATGCTTATTCACAGATTTTCAGAAGTCCAAATACACATTTCCCAGCACTAGATTAACAAACAGCATTGAGCCACCTTAATAGATTATCATGCAAAGAAATAAGGAATGCCAATGAAAATTGGAAAATTCTTCCGAGGACCACCCCTTCGATTTTTTTCAAAACAAACTCATTTTGAAGTATTATATCTAAATCTTACATTAACAAGAAGTTTAGCCTGCGCGTGATAGTTATATAGAATATTTAGCAGATTAGAATACCCAAGACAACCCTTTTAGGCTCATTTTGCAATTATCAATCTATATTACATGACAAGAATATCAATATTTCTCAGCTAATATTTTTTCCAGTTATATTTCCAATTTTAGTGCGACTATTAGGATCGTTGTAAGCTAATGTACATCTATTTCGAATGGTAACAATAAATTTTGCTATTTTAGAGCAAAAATGACAAGATATATCATTTCTTGTTAAATGGTAACAAATTAGAAGACCTGAAGTCAAAAATACAAAAATATCCAAGAGGATCTCCCTTTGGATTTCCTTCAAAATCTGTAGTTTTAAACTTGAGTACCTTAACTTAATGAATTTTTGAGCTTACAACTGGAGGACACATATCTTACTAGAAATTTGGATTTTTATAGACTTTTAGTTAAGTAGAAGTCAGTAGCCAATGAGCCAAATGTCATTGAAATTACAATTATAGAATATTGAAAATATTAATTCAATCACACTTGTAGGAAGTGTCAATTTTAATTAGACAGTATTGAGAGTACCATAGTTCAGTAAATATAAGAAAATAACTAAGGTTTATTACAAAATATTATGTGAAAATGAATAAAACAATCATGGAATCGATAAGACAATGATAAGAAACCAAAACAAAATACTTTCGAAAGGTAAATGAACGCTGATAGATCATCAAGTTACAGAGACGTGACTAGTTTAACAGAGCTACATATTCTAGTCAAATACTGTATTTTTAAAAGAAATTTGATATGAAATAAGATAGTATAATGTAAAAACAGAGTAGGAAAAGTTGTCATACCTGGGAGTCTTCTGTTGTAGAACATCACTCCTTCACGGATTGAAAGAACCTGTTTCATTCGTTAATCACTGTGGAAACCTTGTACAAACTTCGGACATACTAATAGTGTTATGAAGACTTCATCAGAAGTATTTCTTTTTAAATATGAGCAGTTTTCGCCCAAAAATTTAGACGCCAACTCATCGAACTCAACATTACACCCGCCATTGTGCAAAACGCAGCAAATTCCTTCGTGCAAAGGATCACGGTATTTTTGAGCGCGAGTTTCTCGATTTACTAAAAAATCTCCTCTTAATATGAATACATTAATAAAACTATACTGTACATCATACACTGCTATAATTAAGTTCTTAGCGTCTCCTTTGATGAAGAATTTAACCGGACCGCGATCAGACTATATTAGTATATGAGATTATCGCCTGCATTAAAAAAACTCACTAACACTCACTACATGAGTCAACGTTTTTTCCGAATTGAAGCTAATTAATTGATTTTGAGAATGCATAATGTTAAAGAATATAGCAGGTCCACCGTCCACCTATTTTCTTTCGATTGAAACCCTTCTCAGTAATTCAATTGTTTCTTTTTTTTTGGTGGGGGTAGTAGTTGCACTCTGCACTCATCTGGTTTAAAGTGTGAGCGTTATTGAGCTTTTTGAATACAGCTGTATGGCTGGCATAGTGTGTTATGGTGTCATGTTGACACATAGTTGAAAGGATAATCCGTAAATCAGTAATATTTCAATAATATTTTAGTTCTTATCATTTATGTTTATCCAACCTCTTGTTTGCCATTGTTGAGCGATAAACGTTCACAAATTTCAGGTGGCTGAATGTCCTCTCGTTAACGCCTTGGTCTTGAAGCCCAAATGTTCAATGCGTTTTTCATGTCTAACGCATCTGTTAAATCCTTTTCACAGTTTAAGATCATCAAATTATCCAACCTCTTGTCTGCCATTGTTGAGCAATAAACATCTTTCACAAATTTCAGGTGGCTGAATGTCCTCTCGTCCTTTGCTACGGAGATAGGCGCTGTTAACATCAACTTATATAATTTCCATGTTAGAGGTAGAGCACTGCGATGATCATAGGCGAATTGGATAACTTTGTCTCCACTGTCTAGTTTGTCTGGATTTGACAGTTGTTTGTTGCACAAAATGTTGGCGAAGACTTCAAGTTCGGCTGCTAAGACGTCATCATCGACATCATTAGGAATCATTTCTGCTACAGTCTTTCTATCTGATGGAGATGGTTCCTGCAATAGGATGATTGGGATCTGTAACGTGCGCGATAATGGTGCAATGATATCAAGTGTTGCCTGAATCTTCTCTTTCAGTTGCATTACTAGGGCATCCAAAACACACTTGAACTCTTTCCGAAAGAATTGATGCAGGCCAAAAACAGCTGTTGTCTCAGGATTGTCATCTAACGCCTTGGAGGACGCCGTATTCTGTGATGTCTTGCAAAATCTGCCTGAGCATCAACATCAAGCTTCTCCGAGTACGCTATCGCAGCTACTACCTGGGAATTTATTTCCATCTCGTCGAGATTAATTCTTTCCAGAGACTTTATCGTGGCCTTTGTTATCTCAAGAGCTTCAATGATATTCAACTCTTCTCGCTGAAGCTCATCAGTAAGAATTTTCGTTTTCATCATGATGTTTTTCATGAACATGAGACAGGCTATGAAATCGAAGTTCTTCACTTTCTTTCCGAGGGCGGACGCAGATGCCTTTTCTTTTGTTACCGCTGTCGATTGAGTAACTTCTTCTAAAGCATCGATAATAGCTTCCAGAGATGCCCACACAGCTTTGATTGACTCTGATCGTGCACTCCATCTTGTTTTAGAAAGATTTCTTTGTTGAAGACTGTTTTCGATGGGCTCGAGATGTTTAGCAAACATTGCGTGACGTTTTGTACTGCCGGAAAAGAACACGTATAGTTCTTGCAAGATGTTGAAAAGTTGAAATGTTGTATTACCAGGCTACTTTCACAAGCGTGCTCCACTACAGTGTAAGTTCTGTGTGCTTGACAAGGTATATAGGGAACCTTTCTCTGTAATTTCCTTTCTATCTCAGCCTACGCCCCATGGTACCGACCAGACATGTTGGAGGCGAAGTCGTACGACTGAAAAACCAAGTTAGAAGTTGCCAAACCGTTATCTTCCAGCGATTCGATGATGTCGTTGGCTTGTCCAATCCCCGTTTTGTCAGTGGTTTCTTTAATCTCAAGCAGGCGTTCTTTAACAGCATAAGTGCAACTATCTTCTTTTACATACCTCACCGCGGCAGCAAGTCGATCTTTCCTTGACGTATCTGGAGTTGTATCCGCCATAACAGAATACATCGCTGAGTCGTTAACTTCTTGTTGCACTTTGGATCGAACACTGCTTGCCAAAATCTCAACCATTTCATTTTGTGATGCTGGACTCATATAGGTTACGTGATAACGACGCAAGCGAGCCTCGCTCAGCCACTTCTTGAGACGCGGGCAATGCCTTGACACAAGTTGGACGATCTGGTAAATATTGCCGTCAACTTCGCCTTGCTCATGAGTGGACGATCCTCGAAAAGCTAAACCCTGGCGAGCAAGAGTTCTAGAAACGTCCAACAAAACAAATGCGGCCCCTTCATTCGTCAGTTGGATTTCCTTCTCTTGAATAGCATTGACACGCTTTTCCTTGTCAAGTAGCATATCCACGTTTGACGAGTCTGTACCAAAGGCGTAGAAATCTGCAAGTGCCGCCTTGTGAGCTTTCGAACTAAAATGTTGAACAAGTTTACCGGTTTTACCTTTCCCCTTCGCTCCGCGACTGCTCATCTTGTGCCATGTCCACACACCGACCGAAGACCATGCATTGTCTGCCATTTCTCTGCCAGGTCCGGAGGGAAACAAAGAGCATACAAAACAGAATGCACCGTCCTGAATAATGCTGTATTCAAGATGAGGGAAAGCACTGTACCATTGTGGCGAAAAACGGCATTGCTTCTTGGCTGGAATATCATTGTTGCGGGGGAAAACGCTTAGTTTGGGCTGGTGTGGTCCAAGTTTCATTATGTACTTTTTATCGCTGGTGGTTGTTATTTTGTCTCTATCACTTGGATCATGAGAATGTGTGGATGCAATTACAGACTGGTCATCACCAGTTTCTTTCTTCTTTTCGTCAATTTCTTTCAACAATATGGTGCACGTTTCATTTACTTTATGAGCAGTTTGTGATATTTTTCGGGTAATTTCTTCTGCATTTGTCAAGAAAACGTCAATCAACGGACAGTTTTCTCCCCTCACTCCTTCAAGTAAATCAGATGCCAGTTTCAAATCTTGTACGAGATACGAAAGTTTTCCTGCACATGTCAACCAGCTACATGTACGTGATTCATCTTTTTCAGACTTTACGTGAAAGTGAAACATTTGCCTTTTCCATCACGTATACATTCTTAAATTTTCACTACCGTAATCAATGTATATTTCACCTGGCAGAGATACGAGACAGCCAGCGGTTTAGCGCGTGGTCTCGCAAAATCAGCAGTTTTGATCACGGGCTTGAATTTCCTAAAACTGCGACTATCTATATAAGTATGGAAATTATATATGTTACTAAAACATTAAACAAATCGGACACTTTATATATATAATATGTACACTAATAAAATATATATTTTACTGTCCAAACCACAGACAGAGGTTTACGCAAAAGTCAACTTGTTTTAATTAAAGTCAATTTAATATGATAAATATGATATGAAATAGAGCCCAGGGTGGATTCCATGCAAGGGGAACACAGCAGAATGCTATTTGTCTTGTTTCTTACCTGATCTTGACCTTTGTAGTCTTCATATTTGCATATTTACAGTTAATATTATAATAAATCGCCATCTTTGAAAATTAATGCGAATCTCCGCTGTCCTACATCAATGTCGTCACCGGCATGTGCGAAAGAATTGCGATTGAACGCCGAGCGCTAGCGAGCTTGCCGAAAACAAAATGGCGAAGTGTTTGATGGAGAAAGTCAAAAGACGCCAAGGAGTTGTCAAATTTCTTCTCCCATAATTGTTTTCAATGGCCAAAGGACATACTGTAAACATAGCTGGTATTTTGCAGTTTCTCAGAGCGTTTTTGAACTGGTCAAACATCAAAAATAGCCACTTATTTACAGATTTATACCCGAGTCAAGCCTAAATTTTCCGACTCCGTGATTAATGGGGGCGTGTTCCAACCCCCCACACCCACCTTCTAACGACGCCCCTGAGTGTCAGTTTTTCGCGTTTCCACCATGCTCTTTTTTGGTCACGTGTTTTCAGAGAAAGGAATGTCACCTGATCCAAAAAAAGTTGAGGCCCTCCAACTCGTTGCTCCTCCAACCAATGTGTCAGAAGTGCGCAGTTTGCTAAGCTCTGCAGCATTCTGTTCAAGATTCATCAAAGATTTTGCAGTGATTACTAGACCTCTTCGTCAGGTTACATGCTCCGGAGTAAAATGGCGGTGGACGGAAGAGGAACAGTCGTTGTTTGAGTCCTTGAAAGCGGCGTTGTCAACGAAGACCACCCTTGCTTACTTCAATCCTGAGAAATCGACATCCTTATTCGTTGATGGTAGTCCTGTTGGTCTCGGTGCTGTCCTCACCCAGGAAGACCCGTCTACAAAGGAAGCAACACCATTATACTACGCAAGTTGTCCACTTACTCCCACCCAAGCGAGATATCCTCAGATTGATCGTGAAGCTTTGTCAATCTATTGGGCGATCAAGCGATTTCATCTGTTTGTATATGGAACGGACTTCAAAGTCATCACGGATCACAAGCCTCTCGTGACGTTGTTCAATAATCCATCATCCAAACCATCATCCAGGATCGAGCGTTGGTTATTGGATTTACAGCATTACCGTTTCACAGTAGAGTATCGTTCCGGTGCTGAAAATCCAGCCGATTACCCTTCAAGGCACCCAATTATATATAGGGATCCGGAATCTCGGAATCTCGGAAGTACGAAGATGAAGCTGAAGAGCACATCGCTTATGTTGCAAAGAATGCCGTGCCGAAAGCAGTAACGTTATTCGAGATAGAGTCAGTTGTTGCAAATGATCCAACGCTTCAAGCTGTTATGTCTGCTGTTAAGTCTGGTTCCTGGCATAAAGCACCACTGAACATATCTCTATCCGAGCTTTCTCGGTAGAAAAGGTCAAAGAACAGTTGACTTGCACCGATTCTCTACTTCTGAAGGCAAATCGCATTATTGTGCCTGCATTTCTACAGGAACGGATTGTCAACATCGCTCACGAAGGACATCTTGGAATGGTCAAGACTAAGGCCCGTATTCTAAAAGCTCACTCACACTCACACTCAATGAGTGGACGCTCATTCTCAATGAGTGCAACTCACCACTCAATGAGTGTCCACTCACACTCACATAATATAATGCTACACTCACACTCCAACTATTCAAAGACACCACTCACACTCAAGTGAAGCTCAGATTTTGAGTGAAGTGTGAGTGAGAGGTATACGTCCCTTGAGCAGCACTCAACTTTACATAATCATACCAACATGGCGGATAGGTGGCTAAATAGGTTAGAATGTTTGAATAATATTGTACCAAACAACAGAAATAGACGGAACCCATATCTCTTTGATTATGGCAAATATGACGAGGAGCAATTTCGGAACAGATACCGATTGACTAAGGCAGCATTTCGCTAGTTAATGGAAATAATCAGGCCAGACATATCTGCACAAAACGACAGAGGAAAACCCATTCCAGCTGATATTCAACTTTTATTAACGCTACGGTTTTACGCCACGGGAACATTTCAGCTTGCATGCGGAGACCTGTGCGAAATTTCGCAGCCATCAGCAAGTCGGATTATAAAACGTGTATCCGAGGCAATCGCACACTTAAAGAATATTTACATTACATTTCCTGATGGTGACATGCTGCAGCAACTCAAACTGGATTTCTGGAGAATCTGTGCATTTCCCAGTGTTGTGGGTGCAATTGATTGTACACACATCAAAATACAAAGCCCTGGGGGCGAGAATGCTGAACTCTTTCGAAATCGGAAAGGATTTTTTCCATAAACGTTCAAGCTGTTTGCGGACCAAATTTAAAAATTTTAAACATTGTTGCTCGGTGGCATGGTAGCGTCCATGACGCCAGAATTTTCGATAACAGTCGACTATGTGCATAGTTCGAACGTGGTGATATCCCTGGCATGTTACTTGGTGATAGTGGTTACCCATGCCGCCAATATCTCATGACGCCAATACGTGATCCGCAGACCCGACCACAACGCAATTATAATGTGGCTCAAATACGAACACGAAATACCGTGGAGAGGATGTTTGGCACATGGAAGAGGTTGTTCCCATGCTTAGCAACGACCATTCGCACAAAACTGCAAACGACGCTAACTATCATTGTCGCTACAGCTGTGTTGTTCAACTTTATAAGAAGCCGAAATGACCCTATGGATGAAGCAGAACATTTGCCGGCTGACGAGGAAGAAGTGAATGATATTCATGCTGGTGAACGGGTTTTGGGAAATGCTGTTCGCGAAGCGCTGATAATGCAACATTTCACATAAATTATGAATAATTATTCAATTTCACAACACAATAAATATATTATATATATTCTCATATTAAACAACTTTATATTGACAAGAACATGCAAACAAAATAAAATACACTCGTATATTCATTGTGTATTTTATTGACAGAGGTTATTAATGTGATTAGTTTCGCTTCCCAGCGCGTGTGTTTGGTCTCGGTTGTTGCTCCTGTGTGTTTTTTATGGCTTCATTGTTTCCCAATATGCAAGTTCCGCGTCTAGCACTTCCATTTTCCTTTTGTGTTCTATTATTGTATTTTCTTTCTTTACAATCAGGGGCTCCATTTCCGCTTCATGCTGTTGGGTTTGTAAATCTAAACATCGTGCTTGGGCCTCGGATAGTTGTGATTTCTTCGTAAATGACGAGGATAAGGCAGCCTCGACGACAGATGGCTGCATTTCGCTTTTGTTTGGTGCACTGTCTGTAGTTGTCGCCAATGACTCAGTTTCATCATCTTCGATTTCTATACAATAACCACCACATAAAATAATTCACATGTTATGTTCGGGATATTGATTTAGCATGACTTGTGTTGATGTGCAGAATAGGAAAACTATTTGATCCAATTATTGCATTATAAATCACCTAAATAGTATTTAGCAACTACCATTGTCGTACCTATTTCACAATTATCGTCATCAAAAGGGTTATTCAGGCTGTCAATCTGAGCTGGAATAATCGAAGAAACAGCAGCAGCTTCGTCGTCTTGTTTGGATGATGCAGGACCGCCGCCAGTTAATTTACTTTCTCTCTTCTCTTTCGCAATTTGTTTCTTCGCACGGGACTTTATATTTTCCCAACACTTTTTTAATTGCCGAGAATCTCTCTTCGTCACACCTGACTGGGAATTAAACTCTTCTGATAGAGCTGTCCACACACGGTTTTTTTGGTGTATCGTTCTGTAATCATTCCTTTTATTTTCCAAAATATCTTTGTGCTTTCGCACTAATTCTGTAATAATCGACTTTTCCAATATTGAAAAATATTGTCTACTTTCAGTCATCTTGTCCCTGCGGCAACGACGTACGAATGCAATTGATGATTCCACAACATGCTTATGTTACATACTTCAAAACCTCATCAATATTCAACGTTAAACTAACACTCCAGCAAGTCACACTCGAGCGAGCTCTTTGAATACAAATCTGCCTAATATTTTCAAGGGTGAGTGCTCCCTCGTTGAGTGGACACTCACACTCATACTCCACTCTCACTCACACTTCAGTTCCACTTGAGTGCATCTCACTTGAGTCCCACTCAAGTGTGAGTGTGAGTGAGCTTTTAGAATACAGGCGTAAAGCTCTATTGCGTGAGAAAGTATGGTCCCCATGCATGGACAAGATGGTGGAAAACAAGATAAAAGCCTGCTTACCATGTCAAGTTGTGACAACGATCTATACCAGAGAGCCGCTGAAAATGTCTGTATTACCCGACAACCCATTCGACGAAGTAAGTATTGACTTCGCATCGATAAATGGAGAAACTGTTCTTCTGCTGATTGATGACTATTCAACATTCCCGTTGGTTGAACCAGTGTCATCAACTTACAAAATTCGCTTAGATACTTGGTTTTAAACATCGGAAAGTGACTCCGTTTTGGCCTCGGGCCAATGGTGAGGTGGAAAGGTTTGTCAAGACATTAAAGAAGTGCGTCAAGGCTGCAAAGACTGAAGGAAAGAACTGGAGGAAAGAATTACAAGCATTTCTACGCAACTATCGAACAACTCCTCATACAACCACTGGTGTAGCTCCTAGTGTGTTATTGATGAAACGCACTGTCCGCAACAAGATTCCACAAACTGACAGTGTTGATCCTGTTCCAGAAATTATTCGTCAACGTGATTCGTGTCAGAAGAGAAAGATGAAGTCGTATGCTGACAAGAAGTATTATGTAAGCCCTGCAACATCTCTGTTGGCGATTCGGTGTTAGTAAAGCGTCCTTTTACCATGAGCAAAGGAGCCACAGTTTACAATCCCAATCCAATGACGGTGGTTGGAACGAAAGGTAGCATGATTACTGCCAAGAATGCAGACACCACTGTCACAAGGAATTCATCATTTTTCAAGAAATTACCCTCAGCAGTATCAAGTGATGAGAATGATTCGTTCGAGGTTCCACCGGTTGAAGAATATCCTGAAGAGTCCCGAACTCAAATCCCATTAAAATCGCCAAAGATAGATACTACTCCATCTACAACCCTTCCTGTCAACGAAGATACAAAACCACAACAGTCAGAAGGACCCAACAGTGAGATTACTTCGAACGATCATGTTGAAGTTCCGACTGCTGTACCCGTACACTAGCTACACATGCAAGTACACTAACTACAAATAACGTTACAAGACTTTTATACCCAGCAGTCCTTTGCGAGTTTAGACAAGAATAAATTAAGTATTAGTATTATTAATTATGTTAAATACATTGACTTAAACATTACATCTCCTTCCCCGTAGTTATAATGTTAAATATTGATTAAATTCGGTGATGATACGACAGTTAGTGCGCCAGTTAAGTCGACTGGCGATTCAGCAGCAGTAGAAGTGAGGAATATCGAGAACTGGGCAAGAAATAACAGAATGACTCTGAACCTCTCAAAAACATGGGAAATGCTTCTTAAAGGTGGAATTTTTCAACCGCCACCTCCACCAGTAGAGGATATTGAACGTGTTACTTTCCTTGGTGTTACTTTCCAAGATGATGTGTGCTGTTGAGATCTTCATGTTGATAATTTGTTGTCAAAGGCCGTCAGCCGAATGTACATTTTAAGATTATGTAGAAGATATGGCTACCCCAAGGAGCATCTTACTAAGATTTATGTGTTCGGTCTTCCGTTCCTTCCTTTAAATTGCTTGGCTTAACTTTGTCTCGTGACCTTTCATGGAGTACTCATGTGGATTTTATTATGAGAAAAGCAAATTCTAGATTGTATGCGCTGCGACAATTAAAGAGAGCCGGTGTTGAACAACGTTATTTGGTTTCTATTTACTGTTCAGTCATACGATCTCGTGTCGAATATGCTGCTCCAGCGTGGTCTAATCTCACTGCTGGTTTGTCAAATTTAAATGAATCAATACCAAAACGGGCACTGAAGTGCTTTAACGTGCTCTGGCCGCCGATGAGCAAATTTTATGAAACTTTACTTGCATTTTAGTCGCAAACAAAAATGTTCTAGAAGAAATTAGTAACATTTTCATAGTTAGGTGGTCCAGTAAGATTAAATAAGCCAATAAAAATTTTCGCTGCCAATGTCCTTTAAAATATAGAAATTTATGGAAGAATGCGTTGTTGACTTCGGCGTGTACTCAGAGGAGGAATGGTGACTATGCCGTGATGCTTTGCGGTTAATTATATATTATTCATTTTTCGGACGAGCGCGCTCATTATTCGCTTGGCTTTCGCTATCAACACAACAGGAGTGAGAAATATGGCGGATTTTATAAGCCCAATTCTCGGCCATAAAGCTTCAGTTTTGGAAGGACGTGAGCTTCTATTTGTTCATTGTGTATCGTCGGAGCCTATGCTGCTGGTTCCCAATGGGTTATCGTGTGTTCAGTTTGAATGTCGTGAGATTCACATCAGTTTTTTGGATAGTTTGGACATCAGAAGAATCGCTATCTGTCCAGCAACTGTTAATGGCATAAAAGTTGACGAAATGTTCGCCGATTGCAGTAGTCCCGTACAGATAGAGATACATTCCAGTTGTATTTTTAAGGTATGTATTTGTTTTAATCGCGAAACGTATTACAAATTACAAAATAATGTCATGTATTAAAATAAAAGCAAATATTTAGCGAAGCAATTATAGGTTACTTTCACTTTGACTTTCTGGCTTCACCTTCATCAAAGCCCGTTTTTGCTTTTCAATTTCAGATTTCTGGGCTTGTATATGATTCATACTCTGATAACCAACGTCTTCAACCAACGTTTAATATAATATTTGTGCTGTCTATTTTCAAATTTATATGCATTTTTATGGCTGGGAATCCAGTTACTGTAAAGTTTATAAAGAAGCTTTATTTTGCTGCTATTTACTACAATTTAGTCTTTACTACACTACCAATATTGTTCTCATAACTTGTAGTTCTCGGACCTCAATGATCCTCGGCGAGATGAAAAAGAACAAAATATTGTCTTTTATAATGTTATTTTATGGGATTTTGATATTCTGCCAACACCACCTTCTCAAGCAGTTCAACCTCGAGATCCGGATACTGTTAATGAAGAGTTAGACAACATGTTGTCACCAGTAAACTTACAAGGGAAAGTGGATGTAACTGTACCCTACAACCAATAAATCCTGTGTGCTTGGTGGGTATTCCAGTTCATCGGATGTTGAATGATGATGATGTGATGAGAGAAAGAGAGATGGAGGAAATCAGAGAATTAACTCAAACTTTGGATGTGGAAGATTCTGTAACAGAGGAGACCGATGATTCCAGGGAATACGACGATGGTCTTGATGAAGAGGATGGTGATGATGGTGATCTTGGTGGTGATGGTGATCTTGATGGTGCTGGTGATCTTGATGGTGCTGGTGATCTTGGTGGTGCTGGTACAGGTGATGGTAATGATGGTGATCTTGATGGTGGTGATGATGATAACAGGGAGATTTAATATGCTGAAAAATTTGTTGTTGTTGGGTCTTGGCATGAACAAAGATACCAAGGTGCTCTTGCAAGCTGCATATGGAGGAGATTGGCAAAGGTTGATTTACAATTTAATGTGGAATCTGAACCAGACAATGTTAAAGACAAAAATGCTTTGAAATTTTCAATTTTACACAACAACAAGTGGCATGTTATTGGTTATTGTGCGGTGAACAAAATACCTAAACTTAAGCGAGCTATGCATAGAAACGAAGTATGATCAGTTTCTCTCGAAAATTTAAATAGAAGATATGCTCCCAGGGAAAATACATTACTCTACTGTGCAGCATTGCTGATTGTGAAAAGTGGACCATGGGACAGAGATGATCCAAGAAACAATTATAACAGTGATATAGATTACTAGAATATTGTAAATTATTATGTTTTTATCTTTTTGTGGAAGTGCAGGAACCCTTTGTACAAAGACCTGTTGTTATTGGAAGGCACATTTGAAAGACTGGAAGGAGACAAATTTTGTCCAGGTAATTTTCTGCTGGGTTACACTCCCTTCCACAACTGTGTGCTATCAAATGTTACAAATTGACAAGTAATCATACATTATATACAGCTGTACTACAGATTATGGTTTTTATGATTTTTACATGTGTTGTGATTGCTTTCATAGCTGCTGTTGTGGTATGCATAGTGGCAAGTCTTAATTCCACGAACATAAAAGTTAGAGAAGTATGAAATACTGAGTAAGTATGATCTAGTTGAATAAACAGCTAAGTCCTAACCTAATACTTCGTTGCAGCATTGTATTGAACATGTATATTGCTTAGGTTATGATGTCATGTTTCATGATTGATAATATATTTTTCTAAGCATTTACTAGGATAAGCACAGTGTTACATTTGTAGAATTTAGACATCATACATATACTTTTAATTAGACTAGTACATACAGTATTTCATCATAGTTTAAGTTTTACATTTGAAAGTTTTATATTGAACATTTACATTATTTGTTGGGTTTTTTACATTATTCATTAACTTGGAATTAAGATAATTGTACATATTATGTAGGATCTATAATTTCAGGAAATAAATAGGTTAACATGTAAATCTAGAGGTACAAATGATCAGTTTTGTGACTCTAGATAGTTAAATAAGTGATAGAGAGTAGGTTTCTCTAGGCAGAGTAAAAGCACCATTTCTTAATCAACCTAATTCTTCCCATGTGTTTTGGTTGAATGAAAATGGTGCAACATTTTTTAAACATTTTATGCATTTCTTATTTCAGGTCTACTGTAATTATGATATGAATTGTAACTTGAATTTTATGAAATAAATAAATTGTTTTCATAAACAATTCACTGTGTGTATTTATTATATTGTCTACCTAATTAGTAACAACCTGGGTGCCAGAGCCTCTGGGGGATTTATTGGGGATGTGACAAGTGACGACCTCCATAAGTCATTTTATAACTGATTTGAAAACAATTCCTGTCTATATTGTGCTCATAGATGGATTTTCCAATTTTGCTCTGGGGGTGTGCAAAAAATTCAGGAAGGTGAAACAGAATTAAACTTTATTTCAATCATATTACATCATGTTACATTATGGTTAGATGTTACATTATTTGCCAAAGCCAAATGCAGGAACAGTTTGTTCAACAAATTTTCCAAATCACCATTTTGTAGACAACTAGCAAGTTTAAACACATTCTCCACTGTAAGTAATGGTTGGGCATCACTTGTTGGTGGTGGTGCAGAGGGTGGTGTTGGTAGGGGTGCCGAGTGTGGTGTTTGTAGGGGTGCCGAGGGTGGTGCCGAGGGTGGTGCCGAGGGTGGTGGTGGTGCCGAGGGTGGTGGTGGTGCCGAGGGTGGTGGGAGTGCTGAGGGTGGTAGTGATGGGGGTGCTCAGGGTGGTGGTGGCCTCTTATCAATCACTAGTTCTGCTAAACTGTCAGATAATGTCAAACCATAATGGATTTCAGCATCTTCCAATGTTGCAAACTTTTTTCTGTACACAACAGTTACTCGTGATTGCAGATGGCAATCTATATAAAAGGCATGAAAACAAGAATGAAGTAACATATCTATGATTGAATAATATTTAAAAAACAACCTTAATCTTACTCTTTTTATACTAAGGGCTTTCAAAATAAGCCGGCAGCTGCTGGGTTACTTTGAGCTTTACCGCTGGGTTACTATGAGCTTTACCGCTGGAACTGTGACCTGTCGGTCAAATTGTAGAACAATTTCAATAACAGACAACTTAAAATCCACATTACCGCCTGCTAATTTATTAACACAACAGTCTATATTGAACTAATTCTGAAATCCCTGTATATATATACTAATGAAGTAGACATCTAACAGTAGCATTAACTTACTTGATAAGAGAATGTTAGAAGAAGTACCACATTTAATATGTTTGGCACCATCGTTCCAGAAACTGTTCTTTTTACCAAATGGATCTGTTTTGGCAATCACTATGAACTCAACAAATGCCTTGTCTTCCTCAAAGGTCCATTGATGAAATTTTACTGGGGACTTCTTTGTAGGAGTAAGTTTCCTCTTTCTGGATATCTTTCTACTAGGAAACTACAAATAAAATCGATTCTAGATTCAATTATTAAATACGAAATAGCTTTCAGTTGAACAACAGTTGACACTTGACACACTGTATTTATATTTATCTGTATATATCTATATATACAGCAAGTGCTATAAATGAAACCTTTGTATAATTTTTACCTTTGGTGACATTCCAGGACTCTGAAACAAAGCTCGACTGGATGATGAATCACAGGTTTTCCCGGCGTATCTCCTTTAGAAATATATGCCCTCTTGGCAATATCATTTTCCTCATCAACAATGTCAATAATATTATAAACATCGCTGTCGTCAGATTCCATTTTTTCCCGAATTCTATAATAAAATAGAAAAATACAGTCAGTACAGTTAAATATATATTGCAGGTATTAAACAGGAGAATCGAAATATATAGCAACATATAAGCGTATGTTTCTAAATACAATATAAAATAGTGCATCATACACAAGATTCCCTCGCGCCATAATGATCACAACGCGGTCTATTCCCGCCATCTGCGTTAGAATAGAGCAAAAATACCCCATTTTCAAACCGCGATTACTCCTCGATTTACATGAGCTATTTAAGGTTTTAAAGTACCAATATAAAGAACAAAGCTTGCTGAGTATGATGACGTGTAAAAAAGCTAATTAGCTCCAGCATTGTTTCAAGGTCACTTTTGTGGCGTGCCCTCTGACCCGGAACAAGCATAAATACAATGCGTAATTAACATAACTAAAAAGAAATATCTATACCAAACAAGTCAAAAATAACTAAATTAGATACCTAAACAAAACAATTATTAAAACATACCTTCAAAAAAATCAGATCTTTAGGGAAAAAAATCGCAATATATTTCAACAATTTTTCACCTAACTGTTGAAAATCGCAAATGTGAATATTAATGAGATGCAATGCATTGTGGTATACTCGCCATTCCTCCTCTGGCGTGTACTGTAAGCTATATACTAACTTCTCAACTTTTTTTTCTCGGCATCTGGTTCGATTGGATTAATAGTAGAAGGTGTTAGTAGATGGAATGCTCGAACGGAAATATATATACATTTTTAGACCTAGCCAGGAGCAGTTGCGAAAAATGCAACTTATGCCCTCTGGCAGGAATTGAATCTGCAGCCTTGCGTTTCTGGTGTAGCGCTTTAACCAACTGAGCTACAGAGTCCAGCTGTTGAGCATCAACTTCACGTTCGGTATATAAGATGAAAGTGATACCAGTATATCGGGTATGGGTAAATATCAAGATTTTTCTCGGTATCTCGTTCGATGGGATTAATAGTAGAAGGTGTTCCTGCCAGAGGGCCTAAGTTGCATTTTTCGCAACTGCTCCAGGCTAGGTCTAAAAAATGTACATAAATTTCCGTTCGAGTATTCCATCTACTAACAACTTTACTAACTTCCCTACTAACTTCCAGACGAAGGGCCTCCGCTCGAAAGGTCGAAGTTCTTATTGTATTTTTCAGGTACTTTTACACAACAGTCAACCGCCGTATGTATGCTATATAGTTGTATTTAGACTTTTGAAACAAGTGTACGACAAAAAAGTGACCCTGGCTTATCTACACACGTAAAAATCTCACATCTTGTTGACAAGTTGTTGCTTACGTGTATATCCAGCTTTCGCATAACCAGTCCCTAGTACAGTGTCACGGGGACCAGCGTGGTCGAACAACCGCAAGGAAACGGTGAGCATAGCATATGATTATAATATAGAACTTACTTTGTGAACTACATAAACTTTGTAACTACAAAGCCAATCTACCCCATCCCAAATCAATCATGTTAGTCAATTCAATGCAATTCCCTTTTATTTTCATATTTTGATTTTGACATAGGCCAATCAATTGGTCTAGTTTTTATGCATTGATTCGTAGAAGCTCATGGAGAAGTTCTTAAAGGGTGCAAGCAGTAAGACATTCATCAACGAAGCCATAACATTTGCTATCGTTCCAGCAACCCTTTGTGTAACCATCTGCTCTCTTGGTGTAGCACCACTCTCCGCTCGACTAGATAAAAATATAATTTATAGGTTAAAAAATGTTTCGACTGTGTCGATATCTCGATAAATAAGCATTTTAGGGCAACGTTACACGATACAATTTTCCTTCAACTTTTCATTTTTCACGAAAAGGTATTTAAAGTTGTGACGAGGGTTCAGAGATTAAGGTTCGTCTATAATTATTAGCCTGAAATTTTTTATCAAACATTCAACCTAAAATTCGGTTTCGTTTTTGAGCAGTTATGTTGGAGCTATCCCGGACTGACGTCATAAATATTCCTAAATTTGAAAACAAAATAGCCGACGGCATGCCATTTTTCCGTCTTGAATATATTTATAAATTATATACATGTTAAAAGAGTTGTAAAATATATTTTTTATTTTTATAAATCTTTCAAATAAGGCACACGTAATGTAAAGCGGCAAGCGATAGGTCAAAATGGAAACAGGAAAATTTATTTTTGACATTTGGTTGATACCAATTAGTGTTATGAAATGGAGTATTATTGGTTTTTGATTGTTGGCTGATAACCATTCTATTATAATTTAAATACCAACCCAGCTAGCGCCACAATACGACCAGCATTTTCCATCATCTGATAACGTGTGCCTTCTGTCACAGCCAAACAGCAACTGACGTCCATTGACCGTCTTTGTAATGGTCGACCATTCCTCTCTTTTAACCGGACCTTCATGTGGTTTAGCTGCAACATACGCAGCCATTAGTACAGCGGTAACAAATAGAAGGAGCTTCATAGCTATGCCTAAAATAGACAAAAAGAACGTAATGCAGAAGCTTCAACAATCACGACGCTACTTGGAAATCCTGATATTACAATGGCAATAAATTTGTATAAGTGGCAGAAATCGCTATGCTATGAGCGCAACTACGATTACGTTATTCTGAAAAGACCCGATTACGTAATTCTAAAAAGCAAAGCAGAAATGTGACGTACCTGGCGGCTCAACCTTTCGGGCTGTAGCGGGGAAGACGGCTGGAGGAGGGGGAAGGTTTATTGGCTGTGTTCCCTGTTACAGAACGCTGGAAGGCTGGGACCCAAAGCCCCCAAACTTTAAAAAATTTGAAAAAAGGAGGCCTAAGACCGTCCAAATATAAGAATTATATGTTGAATATTCATTGATCTCCATTATACGTGGCTTGTTACAGTTGTTGTGCATGATTGGCTAAGAATTAAAAACGTTGAGGTTTTTGCATGTGATTAAATTCCACAAGAACGCAGGATAGTACCATTTTAGAGCCTCTAAATTTTCCGGGGAGCATGTCCACGGAATCATCAAGAGTTTCTTAGCCGTCCGCACAAGCTAACCCTTTCTTCCGCTGCCTATACCAAATACTTGAACTGGAATCAGTCGGGAAAAATATTTGTCATTCGGAAATTTTTGGTCGGTTAATCCCTCCTCCAGAAACTCTAACAGGCTAGCCACGGCCCTGTTAATCTTACATGCACTTTTAGTCATATCTAAAGCTGCAGTACTTGCAGATTTTTATTTAAATAAAATACTGTATATCATAAAGGCATTTTGGAATATAGGTTGGGTTCATTTGGTTATGTTGACATCAGTACTCCACTCCCAGGGAAGGAACTTTATCTTTCATGCATACGTAAACATCTTCTAAGAAATGCATCGGAGTTCTTTTTACAATATATTCGCTAAATGTTTGTCGGATCTTTTAAACTTAACTAAAGAACGAAGTACATCTGTTATGCTTCTAATATTCTAGCATGGATTGAATTAATTTTTGTTAGCTGCTTTGTCTGTCCTTTGTGTCAGTGTAGAGTGATTCCATGCACATTGTACACTTGGAACAGGGTACCGAATTTCCGTAAATCAGCTTATATAAGTCAATTGTCAGTCTTTTCATAAGTTTTGTAAGTCTATATGTTTAATCTATTCGTACTACTAAGTCGAACATTAAATACTACTTTTATTTATTTTTTTAATAAATTTCGCCCAAAAAAATAGAAATAATCTAGATATATAACGGCATATTTACAAAATCAGGACTACAAACCTACCAGAAACAATAACGCTTTTATTTAAGGTGCCTACATTATTTATATAATTTTACCTTAATGTTTATGAAGAAAGAATGTTTATTAGAGAAAGACTACGATAAGATGAACTACGATAAGATGAACATATAACAAATAGAAAAGTAATAGTATGCAACATATATTAGCTACATCATATAAGTTTATAAAATCAACATCAAAAGAGACAATTATAGTTACGGAATTAGTTACGGAATACTTACGGAATCACAATCGGTAAAGTTTAGACCTCAAATTTGTCCCAACAATTTATCAAAGTTTTAAGATGTGTCTGTTGTAGCACGTCTTGAACAGTATTTAAGCACGCAGTGCTCGGTGGAATTTATACCGTTACATTCGTCAATACTTTAAATTAAAAGAAAACATTACAAATGGAAAAATAGCACAGCTGCAACAGCGTCAATATTTACCTGAATCTAGCTAATAATAATTACTTGCCAAAAACTACGAAAATTTTTAAGAGTTTTAATCATCTATATTTTAATAACTAAAAATCAAACAGTAATAACGTTAAATAAATATACTTTATTGAATAGTTTGACATGTAATCCGGCCGAGTATTTTACGAGTTTTGAAAGCGTACTTGACAGGATTTATGTCAAGCCATTCAATGGGATTTCTGACAAACCACAAAAATGAATTTTCTTGCATTTTAAAAATTAGGATGGATTATAGGCGGTGTAAATGGCATAATAATACTAAAATCGTAATACCAAAATGCGAGGTGAAAAAGTGACGTTAAGTTATATCATTCTACAGACTCGAACACGGACCAGTTTGATCATATTAGTGCTGTTATTGGCAAGCTAAGCATATAACAAACCCATGTGCTTTGCAGAAATTGTAAATTTATTACTTATTAAAAGAAATCAGTACAGAGGATGTTTCAAGTTGGCAAGAGTACATGCAGGAAAAATTACAACGAGCACATGTTATTAAATTGATATACTGCGGCATGTATTTCATAAAAATAATAATTAAAAAATGTAAGTACCTGCAATAAACCCAATAAACATATTCAAATGATTTTAATAACTCAATACTCATAATTTTCCCCTGCGTACATGTACGTACGTATAAAAAACGCATGCCTGCAAAACAGCCTTAAGGCTGTCGACATTGAAATAAATTGAATTTTGTCAACCAGTTGCTGAAAGGAGTAACAAGACCGACCGATCAGGTGCTGTATTGCTGTATTGGTTGAAGGGATTGTACATATAATTAAAGGAATTAGAAGATGTTTGCTAAGTTTTAGGTAAAACCCACACCGCTAAGCAAATTAATTGCACATCGCGGTAAAAAATGATTCAGTTACATTAAAGCTTGACAGTTTGTGAAATCAGCCAAAAAGCTGTGTAAACCAAGGCAATTTCAGTGAGTTATTTACTAAAGTTTACTTTTCGGGCAAGTTTATAACTGAAACGAGCATATGGTTTTCAATGAATTTTGGTTTCTAATGAATATCGATGTTATATGTGAACGATGTTGAAGATGAAGAAAGCGTCATTGCAAAGTAAAATAATAATTTTATCATGTCTAAATAGCATAATACATGTAAAAGATGCCCCTGTTAGTTCATCTTAATAATTATTACGTCTCTAAATTTTCTCCGATGAGTTTCTTCTTACTATTTGTTCTATTCCTAAAGCAAACTTCAAGTTATTTATAAATCTTTATTTAAGAAATAGAAAAGGAGTCGCGCCTTTATGGTGGTTTTATAATGCACGAGGGGAATGTTGGGAGAACGCGAGAAAAGCGTGTAAACATGAGGCGCTAGTCGAGTGTTTTAGACGCTTTTCGAGAGTTTTCCCAACATCCCCGAGGGCCGAATGTGGAACGCCATTAAAGCACGAGACGAGATTTTCTATTTCCTTTGAAAAATATATTACACCCAAGCAATTTTATTAAAATGATCGATTTTGAAATTCTCCTAACATGTAAGCAGTGACGTCACGGGCATGCTTTTACGAATCGCTTAGCAACAAGCTTAAATTCTCAGGTGGGCGAAGGAACAAAAACAATATAAATTTTGGATAGTAAATTTACTAAACCAGTAAAAATTGTTCAAAAATGTCAAAAATAATCCACCCTAATGAGGAGACTAACTTGCTGTTGTTTTCCTGCCCTACGTAAGCCGGATTTGGCATGAAAGTCGTAGAATTCGAGATTTTCGTAGAGTTGTTCTGTTTTATTTGCTGAAATTGTCATTATATTTTTCATGTTTTGCCGAAGATATGTCAAGCAGTTTTTTCTGAAGCGTTGTAGGTACTTTAAAGTCTCGAAACACATTGAAAATGTAAGTAGATCATTTCATCAACAGAAGCAATTACCTTTTCAATTAAATCTTTCTTACTTCACAATTAATTTAGATAACAAATTTGTGCTTTCTTTCCATATTGGCATAAAGTCTCAGTAGAAATACTGATAAAGTGAAAATATGCCTTCGTTTTGATTCCAAGTGTAATTCTTGGAATCTTAAAAAATTTTAACACTATCATCCGCAAACAGGCAGAGGACGGTGTCCTCAATATGTCACTGGAATGATATATTCATATCATCAAATGAGAGAAGCAAACTAAAAATGTTGGAAATCAAACTGTTTCTGCACTCTGAACCATACCTAATTTTAGTGTACAGTGATAGCCAGTTAGTGCAGTGTTAGGCCATGTTTACTTTGTATCGGATCACTTTGCGTCCGACGCAAAACCCATACCGGGTAGGGCTTCTGTTTACACATCAAATGTTGTTATCGTCTCAATTTCTGCAACGAACCGGTGGTGTGTCGGTTCGCTCTTCGAAGTGGTGCGCGTTGTATTAGTTTTCGCAACGTAACAGGGCGAGGTGTTTACACTTGGGCCGGAACGTTTCGTGAACGTTTCAAGAACCTATCCGATGCAGTGTAAACATAGCTTTAAAGTGAACGTGCGCAGTGATAATGTGCAATGATATAAGCATTTTTGGGGATAAATTCTTAATTAATAGAATTTATTAAAACTTTCAAAGTAAATTTACACCACATTACACCATAAATTCCCCTTGGTGTATTTCATACTTAGATCCATATTTTGGGTATATTCAGTAAAATTTTCCTTGTGCGTGGGGGCACCAATAGTGTACAGACTGATAGACCCCTATTGGTTATGGAATGTGCAGCGATAAAAAATACATTAAATTAAACCTGGTTTACAAATGCTTACTTTATGCCTGTGACGCAGCCGCAGTACTCCCACAGGCAAGCTGTACGCGGGCAAGCTCTGAATACTCCAAGTACAAGCCAATTTACGTTTAAACAAGTTTCCGAAGCGAAGTTGACTAACGTACTGAATAATACGTTAATATCTTTTCAAAATAAGTGTAAGAGTCAACTAGGCGGATGGCAGCGAAAATTTAAGCTCATCCAGATCAAAGAATTTTAGTCTTGATAGTCTTGACATACCCTCAATTAAATGGTTAAATGATAAAACACACTTAATTTGCGATGGAATGCGTACAGTATTAAGTGGACAAAAGATTTAGGCTCCCTGAAGAATTTTTTTGATGATATTGTTGGTTTGGGGGGATTTTGAAAATCGCCTGGTGGTAAATCCAAACAGTTTATAAGCAGTTTATACTTAGATTTAATAATGACTTGGTACTCGGGTAAGCAAAACTCCTTACTGCTTAGCAGAAAGGACGGCGAATTACTTAAGAAACTATTGATAATTGTTTTATATACGACAAGCGTTACTTCATGTCGTGCTGCAACCGAAATACCGGACGAACCTAATTTAACGACAGGAGAATTGCGTGATACCATCTTGAAAAATGGCTCTAATACAACTCCATGTGACATTAAAGATCTAAAAAACATTAAATTGGATGTTCTGACTTTGCAGAAGCAGATGGATGGATTATTTCCACAAATGCAACAATCGAGTCAATGGATGCCATTCTATGCCCTGCTGGAAATGGAGGCATGTCATATGATCGGAGAGTTGAATTATTATTCGGTGAATTTTCTGCAATTGTGAACGAAAAAAATGACATTATATGTGACATGAATAAAACCATTGATCATCTTCGAGAACAGTTGAACAAAGCTGAAGCTGATAGAGACTCGTTAAAAAATTCAATCGGAGTCCTTAAAAAGGAGAATGCAGACCGAGATCCGCAGGATGTAATAAGTACTTCGGAAATGGGGAAAACAAATAAAGAAAAGTCATCTGCTTTTGAGCTATTAACCATTGCAGCTAAAGAAAGTAAAAAATATACAAGCTCCGGAAATCCTGACTTGCTAATTATAAATAAAAGCGATTACAATGGCCTTTTGTCCTGGAATAATCAAGCTAATTATAAACAGGAAGCAAGCTCAGAAAATGTTGACGTTGTTGTATTAAGTGAAGCTACCCTAGTGGAACAATATAAACGTAATAAGTCAAAATTTGACTTGCAAATTACTAATACAAGCGATTACAATGGCCCCTTCTCTTCTAATAATCAAGCTGATTATGAACAGGACGCAAGCTTAGATAAAACAGCTGATATTGTAATAAGTGAGGCTAATTTAGTGGATCGCGCTAAGTTTGGTAATTGCAACCAAAAATGTATGCGATCTGATGAATATAATGTAGATGTAACAAGTCCCAGCAATACAGGAACTGTGGACATAAGTATAGCTGAGCAAGCTAAACAATCCTCGCGATCTAATGTATGGTTAAATTATTTGCCTTTCACTGAAGTGCTTCCCTCCCAGATCACTCTCAAGAAATAAAGGTGACCCGGTTAGAGTACTCTCAAGAAAACAAGATGATTGTAGGGTGTCTCCTTTAACATCTATTTTAATAGCTTAGCCAATTACTGCGGCCCCATCTAGCCTTCTATTAAAGAATCACAATACCTTTTTCGGCGGCGCCAAACAAACCAGAGGCCCCCACCACGTTCAATGGAATAGTTAGATCACTTAAAGTTGGTCCGAAGTATAACGAAGATGAAAATGTAGCTCCTACCATTAATCCAATCAATCATTGTTTTCCAATACCAGTAATTATTACGCACCGAAATAACGATTGTTTCTACCAGTATTATCAACCAAAATCTAACCCTGGGATTAGCAATCTGATCTACATTAAAAAAAGAGAGTACGTTATATTCTTCAACTGCTCGGACTTTACCAAATGTGCTTATTGTGAAGTCAAGGTCTATTATGGGGAAAATTGATGAATTAGAATATTACTCAAATGAGCACAAAATCGAAATTATCATTGTCACGGAGACATGGCTATCTGATAATATCCCTATAATATATTCAAGTATTTCACATAATTTAATATATGCTACCGGATTGATTACACGTTAAGTCTAGCTAAATGTTACTACAATAAAACTGTTTATAAAGAGTCACACCCATCCGGTCACAAAACTAAAACGTCATGTCCGGTTACTACATTCCTTCCTTCTAAGTTTTTTTTTTAGTTTTTGTGTTTTCCAAAATTTTAAATATTAAAACATATCATAACTATCAATAGTCACGTCACATAATCGTCTAGTTTTTGAGGTATCCTACGGACTCTTGTCGGATAACGTCTAGTAGATTCACTTGATTCCACCATGGAATGATCCGTTGACTTCGTGATATTTGAACCATATTCTGTAGCGTTAGGAGCATCAACAGTATCTTGTACAAACGCTTCAGATACGATTGGCGTCTGACGTCGGATCTGGTCGTGATGTCTCCGTACCACTCTGGTGTTTTCCATCTCAATCTTCGCAGAGACTGGTCCCGTTTCTTCCATCACCCTTCCCGTAGACCACTTCTCAGGAGCTGTATAACTTCGTACCCAAACTTCTTCTCCAGCCGAAATATTATTAGGCTTCCAATGCTGATCATGTTGCACTTTCTGTCTATTTTGAGCATATCGCACCGTTTTTCCAGTGTCTGTACCAACGTAAGATGAGAACGTAACTGTGTTCCCCAGCGTAATAACACGGGTGCTTGGCCGGTAGTGGAGTGTGGTGTAATCCGATACTTAAACAGAAATCGCGATAATCTTGTCTGCAAAGTTCCATTTTGTTTCTTCATCGCTTGTTTGAAAGTTTGCACAGCCCTTTCCACAAGACCATTGGACGCTGGGTGATATGGAGCCGATTTCACGTGACGGATTCCATTCTTCACAAGGAATTCTTCAAATTCTCTGCTCACGAACGCAGGACCATTATCAGACACCACCATCTCTGGTAACCCTTGACTAGCAAAGGTCATTCGTAGTTTCTCAACAGTCGTCTCGGCATTACATGAATTGGTCATGTGTATATCCAACCATTTGGAATGTGCGTCAATAATTAACAGGAACATCTTCCCCATAAACGGTCCAGCATAATCCACGTGGATTCTAGACCATGGCTGGTGCGGCCATTCCCATGGATGCATAGGTGCTTTCGGTGGTACCTTTTGATGCATTTGACAGGTAGAACAACCGCTGGCTCGTTCTTCAATAGCTTTATCCATACCAGGCCACCAAACATATCCCCGAGCCAATCCCTTCATCCGCGACATACCAGGATGTGTTTCATGCAAGATATCCATGACCTGACTTCTTCCTTGAGGAGGTATTACCACTCTCGATCCCCATAACAGACAACCTTCTTGTACACTCAATTCGTTTCTTCGAGTATAATACGGCTTGATTCTATCATCTTGCACGGTGGTCGGCCATCCCTTCATAGTGAATTGGTATATTCGAGCTAACATCGGATCTCTCATTGTCCACTGTTTGATTTTTAATGCATCAACGGGACTTCGGGATAACTGATCCATCAAATTTATCACATCGCCGGGTATCGGCGTCGAACTTGGCTCGATCTTCAACGGCAGTCTGCTAAGGGCATCCGCGTTGCTATTCTCCTTTCCAGGTCTGAAGATTACATCATATTCGTAGGCTGACATCGTCAATGCCCATCTTTGAATTCTACTCGAGGCCATTTGTGGAATTGCTCGATCGGAACTAAATATTCCCAGGAGTGGTTTATGATCGGTATAAATTGTAAAATGCCGACCGTATAGGAATTGGTGGAACTTCTTGACTGCGAAAACCATGGCAAGACCTTCTTTATCTATCTGCGCATATTTCTTTTCTGCTGCTGTCAAAGTTCGTGAAGCAAAGGCGATCGGTTTCTCCGTTCCGTCTTCCATCTCGTGCGATAACACAGCACCAACCCCATAAGGCGAGGCATCACAAGAAACCAGCAATTTCTTTTCCGGGTTGTAATGGACCAAGACGGTAGATGATTGTAAAAGTGTCTTCGATCGCTCAAAGGATTTTGCCTGTTCTGCCCCCCATCTCCATAATTGATTCTTGCGTAACAATCTGTAAAGTGGCTCTAGAACAGTCGACAAATGAGGAAGGAACTTGCCATAAAAATTAAGTAAACCAAGGTAGGATTTCAACTCACTTACATTGGTAGGCGCTGGAGCTTCTTTCACCGCTTGCACTTTGGCTTCCACGGGGTAAATTCCTTGGGCGCTAATTCGATAACCAAGACATGTCAGGACGGGCTGCATGAAATGACACTTGACTTTTTTGAGACGTAAGCCTGCTTCGGACAGACGCTTCATTACCTCCTCGAGATTCCGTAAATGCTCTTCATCCGTCGCTCCCGAAATCAGAATGTTATCTAGGAGAGCTCCTGTGAAAGGAATTCCATTCAATAAGCTTTCGATAGTTCTCTGGAATATGCCCGGTGCGGAAGAAACACCGTAAGGTAGAGGGTTAAATCTGTACAAACCACGATGAGTATTAATTGTAACACATTCTTTCGAGTCGTCGTCGAGTACCATCTGCTCATACGCATGGCTCAGATCAAGTTCTGTGAATGTTTTTCCCCCTGCCAGTTTATTATGCAGTTCCTCTATCTTAGGTATTGGGTAGGCATCCAAACGAGAAGCTTGATTCACGGTCAGTTTGTACTCCCCGCATAATCTCACACTTCCATCCGGTTTAATAATGGGAACTACTGGCGTTGCCCATTCGGAATACTGCACCGCTTCGATTGTACCTTCACCTTCTAACCTTTCCAACTCTTTTTCAATTTTTTCCCGCATGGAATATGGTACGCTACGAGCTCGATAGAAAGTAGATTTTGTCATCGGTTTGAGATTTATCTTTGCCTTGGCACCACGCAGCATACCCAATTCGTCTTTGAACAAATGATCGTATTTTCTCAACACATCTTCCAAATTCACATTTCCCAAACGTCGAATACTGGACCAATCGAGACGGATATTTTCGAGCCAATTGCGACCACACAGATTAGGACCCTCACCGGCTAATACCAACAGAGGTAGTTGATAGGTTTGGTTGCAGTATTCTACGGTAACTTCTACAATTCCCAATGGACTTACACGTTCGCCTGTATAGGTATGTAGGACCACTTTGCTCTCTTTCAGTACCAAGTTCTCGTTTCCTTGCCGTAAACTCTCGTACGTTTCGCGATTAATTACTGACAAAGATGCTCCAGTGTCGATTTCCATATTGATATTTTCACCGTTCACATCAAATTTCTCCCGATAAGGCGGTATTTTTGTCGATCGATTAAATAGGTTGAATAAATTGTAAGTCTCCTCTGTTTCGCTCTCCATTGTATTCGCTTGAAAAGTCGGACTATCTTGAAACTTCGATCGATATCCTCTCGCTTGTCGATTTCCGGTTTGGTCTTTCTTCGCACTTCGGCACACTCTCGAGATATGTCCCATTTTCCCGCATTTGTGACACGTTTGATTTTTAAAACGGCAGCCCGCGGCATTATGTTTACCCCCACAACGATAACAGGAATTCCAGTTGTTTGTTCTATTAACTTGACCATCATTGTCGTTGTTCACTTGACTCTGTAATTTATTCATCGGTTTAGGACTGTCAATTGCATCATCCCCTTTGAGGTCACGCACGTCCTTTGCAGCCGTTTCCATTCCAATGGCAATTTCCACTGCACGTTTTAAATCGAGCGTTGGTTCTGCTAACAAACGTCTCTGTATATGGTCTTCATTAACTCCATATACTAACCGGTCTCTTAACATTTCTTCGAGAACATTTCCGAAATTACAATGTTCAGTTAGTGTTCGAAGCTCGGCCAAAAAATTAGATATTGACTCGTCTGCTTGTCTAACCCGAGTATTGAATTTATATCTCTGGACGATCACCGACGGCTTTGGCATATAATGACTCTTAATAACTTCTGCCAGCTCTTCATAAGACATTTTCTTCGGTGTTTCAGGTTGTATTAACCCTCGCAAGAGTTTATACGTCTTCGCCCCCATTACGCTGAGAAAAATCGAGCGTTTCTTGCCTTCGTCGTCGATTTCGTTTGCCTCGAAATAGTGGTCCATTCTTTCGATATATTGTTGCCACTCTTCGGCTTCGTCGTATTCATCTATTTTGCCGTATGTCGCCATATTTTCCTCGTGGCCAATATAATATATTCAAGTATTTCACATGATTTAATATATGCTACAGGATTGATTACACGTTAAGTCTAGCTAAATGTTACTACAATAAAACTGTTTATAAAGAGTCACACCCATCCGGTCACAAAACTAAAACGTCATGTCCGGTTACTACAATCCCCAGCGAAAATATACCTAAGGATAGGAAAATTGGTCTCGGAGGGGGCTGTGCGATTTATGTTCGTGAAGAGATTTCAATGAAAACTCGTAATGATCTCTCTGACCCAAACTTCGAATGTCAGTGTCTAACTCTGCGCCGAAGTGGCTCCCACGAGCAGTTTCAAGGATTGCTGTTGCTTGTGTACATCTTCCTCTCTCAATGCATCGAATAAGTATAGAAAATTTTTATGATTATTTCTTTTCGTGTTATGACATTGTATCATCTGAGAGTCCTGATACGGGATTTATTGTGGCTGGAGACTTTAATCCTTGCAGCAACGACTTTGATACAAAGTATCTTTCAAACTATTGTGATACCAATTTAAAGCAAGTGGTTAAGGTCCGACACGAAACTCCAATATTTTGGACCTTATTTTCACCAACATCAGCTCATATTACAACCCCCCAGAAGTAATTGCACCACTGTCTACTTCAGATCATAACATGTTTATTTGGTTGGCGAAAGTACAGCAGGGTCTCATAAGCACTATGAGGAAAATTAATTTTCGTTCAACGCCAAGTCGCAGTCTACAGCAATTTGGCTCATGTCTATCCCAATACAATTGGTCATCTGTACTAAATGCCGAGAACATAGATGAAAAAGTTTATGATTTTACCAGAGCTACTAACGATATGATTAATTACTATTTTCCAGAGAGAACAGTTTTAATGCATTCTGACGATAAATTTTTTATGACAACAAAAATATAAAGTTTATTAAGGAGGCGAGATAATGCATATAAACAGGGAAGTATGCCTATGTTTAGGAAATTGAGAAATAGAGTAGCATCGGAAGTGCAAAGAGGAATTATTATGTAAAAAAGATTGGAGGACAGAATAGTAATGGTGATGTTCCAACGTGGTGGAAGAAGTTTGGAAACTGACTGGAAAGAAAAATACTCTTATAAATCTCAGTGAACAGGATTCAGTTTCCAAACTGGAAGATAAAGATGCTGCAAACATGATTAATACGTTTTTCGTAGGTTTAACGAATGACTTCCCAGAAATTCAACTTAGATGCTTATCTTACGGTCAGTCGTATATCCTGCCCATTCTTACACATGATAGCGTATCGAAAAAGCTTTTGTCCATCCAGTATAACAAAGCTCCTGGTCCAAATGACCCGCATCTTAAGATAATCAAAATGTTTGCACATTTCTTTGCCATTCCATTGGCAAACATTTTCAATGCATCATTTGTGCGGAAGATTTTCCCAAAACTGTGGAAAGAGTTCTATCTAGCACCAATATCAAAAGTGAAACCGTGCCGCATGTGGATGCAATAAGACCGATAGTCCTTAATACTAGCACAATTTCAAAAATACAAGAGTCGTACGTGGTTGATTGGATGTATGATGATATAGAGCTTACAATTTGTAAAGAACAGTACGGTGGTGTCCCACGCTCGTTAGCAGTCCTTGCGCTCGTTCACCTTCTGCATAAATGGAAAAAAGCATTAGAATGGCCACAGCGAGTAATAAGAATTGTTTTTTTGTACTTTCGTAAGGATTTTGATCTCATTGATTACAACGTATTACAATGAGTTCGACCTGGGCTTATTAGCTGGTTGTGCTCATATTTGAGCAAGAAGATGCAAGTGACAAGGTTTGGTAATGAACTCTCTACAAACTGTACGATTATTGGAGGAGTTCCCCAAAGTAGTATTATTGGTCCAATTGCGTTCGTCGCCCATATTAATGGACTGCAGGCAGCGATTAAAGATTCCGAGAGCATTTCAACCAATTCAAGCGCTGATGTCAATCATAATGATAATGATGAGGACTTGACTCTATTTATGGACCATACAACAACGTGGAAATGTCAGTAATCATGTTCTCAGGTACGCAAGTTGGGAGTACACCCAATAATATTATGAGAGTCATGGAATTTGCTACGTCTCAAAAAATGAAATTATATTTTGAGAAGTGTAAAAAAATGCAGGTAGACCTTCGTCAGAATAGCACAGTTATTCCATAACTTACATTTAATGATACAATGTTGGAAAGAGTTTCCTCAAACTACTTGGCTTATGGATTGACGATAATCTAAAGTGGCAAACTAATACTGACTATAATATAAGAAAAGGTGTGAAACGACTCTTTTGACTCAAGATTATAAAGAGATATGGTGCAGACAAGAATGATATGAAACGGTTTTATATTTCTGCCTGATGGAATGGGGGTCTTACTAAAGCGCAGAGTAGCAGTATTGAGAAGGTACAAAAAAGGACAATGAGGATAATCTATTCTGAAAAAGATTACGAAAAGATATTGTTGAAAGCTGAATGCAAACGTTGAAGAACGTCGCATTACTATGTGCATTGATCTTATTAGCAAACTGTCTCACCCTCAACATAAACTGCACCATCTTCTTCCAAATAAACTTTACCAGGTACGGCAATGAGGTACACGTCAGAAAGGTCAATTGTTTTACAATTACCACTACAGAACAGAACGTTTTTGGAACAGTCCAATTGTCTCCTCAATTGAACTTTATAAGAACTCTCTTTCATAATATTAACAATTATTCGCCGAAGGCGAGGTGAATATCGGTGAATAAAAACCGAGACGAACACCGATATTCACCGAGCCTGAGGCGAATAATTGTTTTAGTAAAATTACATAGGTGATTATTTGGAAAAAAATAAATAATGCACTGATTAATTGCTATGTATTGTAATACGCATCCCAATTTAGCTATTTATTGTAGCTACTTGATGTGTAAATGATCTATTTAATAACTAAACACATTAAACATAAGATAAAGAAAAGTAAGGCGGCCGGACACGTGCCAAATCCGGTGTATGTATATGCAGCAAAACAACAGCAAATTAGTAGCCTCATTAGGGTGGATTATTTTTGACATTTTTGAACAATTTTTACTGGTTTATTAAGTTTATTATCCAAAATTTATATTGTTTTTTTCCTTCGTACGCCTGATAATTTAATTTTGTTGCTAAGCGATGAGTAAAAGCATGTCCGTGACGTCACTGCTTACATGTTAGAATAATTTCAAAATCGATCTTTTAAATAAAATTGCTTACGGTGCAAAATCTTCTTCAAAAGAAATATAAAATCTCGTCTCGTGCTTTTATTGCGTTCTGCGTTCGGCCCTCGGGGATGCTGGGAGAACATTCGAAAAGCGTGTAAAACACTCGACTATCGCCTCATATTTTACACGCTTTTCTCGCATTCTCCCAACATTTCCCTCGTACATTGTAAAACCACCATAAAGGCACGCGACTCCTTTTCTATTTCTTAAATAAAGATTTATAAAGAACTTGAAGTTTGCTTTAGGGATAGAACAAATAGTAAGAAGAAACTCACGGGACAAAATTTAGTGAGTAATATTAAAATGTGGGCATCTTTTACATGTATTATGTTCATTAGACATTATGATAACATTATTTTTTTACTTTGCCATGACGCTTTCTTCATCTTCAAGCTCGTTTACATATAAGGTCAATATTCATTACAAACCAAAATTAATTGAAAACCATAAGCTCGTTTCAGTTAAACAACTTGCCTGAAATGTAAACTTTAGTAAATAATTCACTCAAATTGCTTTGGTTTACACAGCTTTTTGGCTGATTTCATAAACTGTCAAGTTTTAATGGAACAAATTTTGAATAATTTTGAAAAAAAACGGAAATTAAATTAACCGCGATGTGCAATTATTTGCTTAGCGGTGTGAGTTTTACCTAAAACTTAGCAAACTTCTTCTAATTCCTTTAATTATATGTACATTCCCTTAAACCAATACCGCAATACCGCACCTGATTGGTCGGTTTTGTTTCTCGTTTCAGCAACGGGTTGGCAACTGACCTTGTAATAAAAAAATTCAATATGTTTCAATGTCGACATTTGTATGACAAGTGCGAGTCCTTTTTGAAATTTCTGTAGTCTATTGTTTTGTCGATGTAGTAACTCGAAGAAAATATTGAAATTGTTGTTCCTAAATATTGTGTAAATTACAGCTACATTCGTAAATTACTCAACACAAATACTGAAAATACCTTTATACTAATGCATGGAAATAAAACTGTTGAAAACCTGCAAAGTAAATAAAAGAAGGACTCAACGCTTGGACATTATAGAATATAATTTAATTTTAATCCCTAGTACGGTACAGTTGCTACTCCATTGCTAATGTGAGTAAAACAGGAATGACCAATCATGTGAGATTTGGGCTTAAGGGCGTAGAGTGATCTTTAAGGCTTTTTTCCTGTCATGCGTTTTTTATACGTTCATACAAGCACGGAAAAGTTTAATTAAATTTGTAATATTTTACAAATAAGTTAACAAATGCATACTAAAACTTACGAAAAACTAACTTCTGTACATTTAGTCATTTGGTTACTTCATAAGTAACATTTAAATGGTTTAAACTTTTCCGTACGTGTACGTGCGAACGAAAAACGCGTAACTGTAAAGCAGCCTTTAATTTGAAAGTTGTATATATTAATACCCTACAATTGAGTATATGTTCAGCAATTTTAGTTGAATAAAGAAAACAATCGTTATTGCTGTTTCATTCCAAGTCTGCTTTGCAGAAAACATAGTCCTATTCTTTTCCAACAATAATTCTAGTATTTAAATCGAAGTTGTTTTACCCAAATCATAAGTATTGAGTTATTAAAATCACTTTAAAATGTTTATTGGCTTTTGGGCAGGTAATTAAACTTTTTTAATTAATTTTTTTATGAAATACATGCCGCAGTATTTCAATTTAATAACATTTGCTTGTTGCAATTTTTCCTGCATGTACTCTTGCAAACTTGAAACATCCTCTGTACTGAATTATTTTAATAAGTAATAAATTTACAATTTCTGCAAAGCACATGGGTTTGTTATATGCTTAGCTTGCCAATAACAGCACTAATATGATCAAACTGTTCCGTGTTCGAGTCTGTAGAATGATACAACTTAACGTCACTTCTTGACCTCGCATTTTAGTATTACGATTTTAGTATTATTATGCCGTTAACAGCGCCTATAATTCTTACCAATCTTTTATTAAAATGCAACAAAATTCATTTTTGTGGGTTGTCATTTAAAAGAGATCCTATTAAATCGTCTGAAATATAATCCTGTCAAGTATGCTTTCGAAAGTCGTAAAATGCTCGGACGGATTCCATGTCAAACTATTCAATAAAGTATATTTATTTAACGTCATTGCTGTTTGTATTTTGAGTTATTAAAATCTCTTAAACTTGTTTTGGAGTTTTTGGCAAGTAATTAATTTTTATTAGCTAGATTCGGGTAAATATTGACGCTGTTGCAGCTGTTCTATTCTTCCATTTGTAATGTTTTCTTTTAATTTAAAATATTGAGAAATGTAACGGTATAAATTCCACCGACCACTGCGTGCTTAAGTACTGTTCAAAACGTGCTACAACAGACACATCTTAAAATTTTGATAAATTGTTGGGACAAATTTGAGGTCTAAACTTTACCGATTGTGATTCCGTAAGTATTCCGTAACTAATTCCGTAACTATAATTGTCTCTCTTCATGTTGACTTCATAAACTTATCTGATGTAATATAATTATGTAGCATGCTATTACTTTTATATTTCTTATTTGTTCATCTTATCGTAGTTCATCTTATCGTAATCTTTCTCTAAAGTTAACACTTTTTTGTCAGAAATTTTTTCATCATTCGAACTGACATTTTGTTTAAAATAAAATTAAATAAATAATGTAGGCACCTTAAATAGACGCCTTATTTTTTTTTGTAGGTTTCTAGCCCTGATTTTGTAGATATACGTTTATATATCTAGATTGTTTTTATTACGTTTGGGCGAAATTATTAAAAAAAAAGAAAATAAAAGAAGTATAAATATTCGATTTGGTAGTACGAATAGACTAAACATATGGACTTACAAATTGACTTATATAAGCTGCTTTACCGAAGTTCGGCTGCATGTTCGAAGTGTACAATGTGCATGGAATCATTCTACACTTAATCAATGCAAGAATTTATTTCAAATATTCTTCTTTCTGGAAGCATAACAGATCTACTTTGTTATTTAGTTAAGTTTAAAACGTCCGACAAACATTTAGCAAACATATTGTAAGAAAAAACTCGATGAATTTCTTAGAAGATGTTTACGCATGTAAGGAAGATAAAGAGCCTTCCGTTGGTGCGGGGTACTGATGCCAACATAACCAAATGAACCACACCTCCTCCAAAATCTCTTTATAATGTCTTAGTTTAAATGAAAGTCTGCAAGTACTGTAGCTAAAAGTGCATGTAAGATTAACAGGGCCGTGAATAGCCTGTAATAGTTTAGGGGGGAGGGGTTTACCTATCAAAAATTTCCGAATGAGAAATATATTTCCCGACTGATTCCGATTCAAAAAATTGGTATAGGCAGCGGAAGAAGGGTTTTATTAGCTTGTGCGAACGGCTAAGAAACTCTGGCGATTCCGAGACATGCTTCCCGGAAAATTTAGAGACTGTCAAATGGTATTTCCTGTGTTCTTGCGGAATTATAATTAAATCACATGCAAAAGCCTCAACGTTTTTAATTCTTAGCCATTCATGCACAACAACTGTAACAAGCCACGTATAATGGAGATTAATGAATATTCAACATATAATTCTTACATTTGGAAGGCTTAGGCCTCCTTTTTTCAACTTTTTTAAAGTTGGGGGCCTTGGGTTCCGACATCCCATAGTTCTGTGACAGGGAACCCCGCCTATAAACCTCCCCCCTCCTCTCACCCTCTTCCCCGCTACAGCCCTAAAGATTGAGCCGTTAGGTACGTCACACATCTGCTTTGCTTTTTAGAATTACATAATCGGGCCTTTTTAGAATAACGTAATCGTAGTTGCGCTCATAGCATAGCGATTTCTGCCACTTATTTTTCGCCATTCTGACATCTCTAACTGGTTTGCGAGTAGCATGCTGATTGTTGAAACTTCTGCATTACGTTCTTTTTGTCTTTTTTAGGTATAGCTATGAAGCTCCTTCTATTTGTTACAGCTCTAGTAATGGTTGCGTATGTTGCAGCTAAACGACGTGAAGGTCCGGTTAAAAGAGAGGAATGGTCAACGATGACAAAGACGGTCAATGGACGTCAGTTGCTGTTTGGCTGTGACAGAAGGCACACGTTATCAGATGATGGAAAATGCTGGTCGTATTGTGGCGCTAGCTGGGTTGGTATCTAAATTATAAAAAATTGGCAATCAGTCAACAATAAAAAACCAATAATACTCCATGTCAAAACACTAATTGGTATATACCAAATGTCAGAAATAAATTTTCCTATTTTCCATTTTGACCTATCACCTGCCGCTTCACATCACGTGTACCTTATTTGAAAGATTTATACAAGTAAAAAAGATAACTTACAACTCTTTTTACATGTATTAATTTTATAAATATTTTCATGACGGAAAAATAGCATGCTGTCAGCTATTTTGTCTTCAAATTTGGGAATATTTTGCCTAATTATGACGTCAGTCCGGGTTTGCTCCAAGATAACTGCTCAAAAACGAAACCAAATTTTATGTTGAATGCTCGAAAAAAATTTCAGGCAAATAATTATAGACAAACCCTAATTTCTGAAACCTCGTCACAACCTTAAATACTTTTTCGTGAAAAATTAAAAGTTGAAGACAAATTGTTTTGTTTAACGTTGCCCTAAAATGCTTATTTATACGAGATATCAGACACAGTCGAAACATTTTTTAACCTATAAATTATATTTTTATCTAGTCGAGCGGAGAGTGGTGCTACACCAAGAGAGCAGATGGTTACACAAAGGGTTGCTGGAAAGATAGAAATTGTTATCACTTCGTTGATGATTGTCTTTCTGCTTGCACCCTTTAAGAACTTCTCCATGAGCTTCAAGGAATCAATGAATAAAAACTAGACCAATTGATTGGGCTATGTCAAAATAAAATAATGAAAATAAAAGGGAATTGCATTGAATTGACTAATATGATTGATTTTGGGGTGGAGGGGGTTGGAATATCGTACAAGAAAACTTGCAAATTATGCATTTATAACATATATCTAATGATATGACGAAGTAATGATTAATAATTCCCTCTGCCCCTTCCTCTGGCCCCAAACCCCCCCCCCCCCCGTCTCCCAACAAAAACCATCCAAAAAACAACTGATCAAATATCTTATATATATTTAGAGTAACAAAGCAAAATTGTATCAATTTGTAGGCAACCACAGCATAGAAATCGTATCACGCTTTCATTGAATTTAAATACTCTAAAAAATATACGTGCTTAACAGCACGCCGACGTGTGTTACCTTACGCACATTGTGTGTTACAGTGGCACACCAGGCGTGTTATGCCTGGTGAGCATAAAATTTTAACACACCTTGATGTGCTTGTTAACATACCAAGGTATGTTAAGCAGCATGGTAGTGCGTTCAGAAACACGCCCTTTAATAACACATATTTGCCTGCTTTGAAGTTAAACACAGCTTTCAAATCTATTGTGTGTTTCTTGAGCACACCTTTGGAATATAACACGCCTGTGAAAGAGAACACACCTTGTGAGATAGCACGCGTTTATCAAATACCACATCTTTTTCAGATAACACACCTACTTTAAATCGCTACTAACACAACTAGGGAAGGTGGCACATCTTACAAAGTAGCACGCCTTTATACCAGAACACACCTTTCCCGTGCATTTTTACTTTTTTTACTTAACACACATCTGTTTTCAATCCATTGATAAAAGTTTTGAGGAGCCACCTTAAATATTTCATCTTAGGTCGATTAATCGCCATTTTTACTGGGAAGACAACCGTATTTTAGTGTTTTTACCTTCGGGGGTTGCTGCGTGAGTGCGTGATAAATCTAAATCTCGATCTAAGGCCAGTCAGACTACTTCTGTCAGAGGATGAATTTGGTTTTGTTTCTAACACATCTTGGGAAAAACACACCTTGTAAAGTAACACACCCCTTGGGATTATGTACTGTAATATAATTATAATATATTCCGTCTGTCGTTAAGGGTAAAAAGTGACATTTTTATACTTTAATATCAACAAGCTTCCAGATCAATAGATCATATTTTGAAAACGGGGAATTTGCGTTTCGAAAATATGGAGTACAAGCAGGCTACTTTGGTGTGTAATGACACGAATATCGCAGTATGTTTAAGAAGCTCGTACCCTCACTAATTCGGCAGTGATTTTCAAATACATGATATGCCGTGTGCCAGGTACAGTATACTCAAATTTCGCAAACTTCATGATGACAAGTTTTCGACCAATGAGAAGTTGCGGTTCAGTATATTATTTTTGAATTCTTGGGGCATTCATTTGTCAGCCCGCTCCCTTTGTCTCGAATATTCTGCTACTGTTTGGGCAGTTTTGTGCTCGAGTATTATAAAACTGAAGTTAATATGAAGAGACGGCGCGATGGACATCCATGATTAAAACCGCGTTTATTTAGTGGAATATAACGACATGATTAAATATCACTGTATCGAAGGAACAAAGTGCTTTGTTCAAACTGAATGACCACGGGGTACAATTTATAGCTGTGTTTCCGACGTCTGGCCATCGTAAAGTCCTTCTCCTCACCCAGAGGTAGACCAACTGGTTAAAAATAGTCTGCCTGAAGCTACGACAGTAAAGATCAAATTAACTATAGGTCCTATAGGTGAGTTGAGGAATTATATTGTCTTTGCTGATACTGTACGTCCTCCGAGAGCACCCTTACGCGCCTATTAGTCTTACTCTTACAAACGTTTTGATATATTTATACTCGTATTTAGAGTATTCCACGAATAAGTATGGCTTCCGAGGTAGATTTTTCTGCACAATCTTAAAAACATGTCCCGTAAGCGGAAATGGCAGTTTGAACTTTGAAGCCCAGCACAAACTGTCAGAGGATTTAAATAACTTTAAATTAATACAATGATTACTGCAAAAGTTAGCGCAACAAGATTTCGTTTTTCAATTGTTAGGACAAGTTTAGTTTCATCGTCTGGCATTTATATACAGGATTATATACTGAGCAATATAGCCAAGTAGGAAACATTTAGGGCGCACTAGCTTTGCCGCTATGTAACGTGATCACAGTTGAACGTCACAGTCTTGCCATGCTTTGATTAGCCTGCGTGGCAGGCGTTCTATTAAAAAGCGGGCTAATAAGGCATTGGGTGTCACAGTCCATGTCACATGAATAGATCATGTACAGCATATGTATGACACTTTGTAACTGCAGGTTCTATGCAATATAAATTAAAATTTACACTTATATTTCCTTGGGTTTGGTTCACTGACCTATACTAAATGGACTGAGTGCTCGAGGTCAAAAAGTGTCCTCACCGTTGCTGACGTCATATAGGTCCTCGCATCGATGAAAATGACCGCATACCGATATTTTCCTAATGTTATTTGTGCTCGCGGGCGAATTTGTGTTTTTGAAATTTAACGAAGTTTGTTTTTAATTTTTTTTCAATTCTGTGTTGTTTTTATTGCAAACTCTGCTGTTTTTGCTAAATATTTACTACCTTCGAGTTGAGAACAACCTTTTCCAAAATAGGAGTATATTTTCCTGTTGCAAGTTTGAAAACAAACATTTTAATTTTAAATAAAATGATGGCTTCGGTATGTTTTTATACACGACCGCAACAAGAGCTTCGGGCCATCGATGATTGCTGGTATTTATGCTATAGTTTTTCCATAAAATTTGTCGTGTTATGTAAGTATTAACCTTCTGTTGACATGAAAACGACAATCTTTCCTGGTATTATACAGTAAAAGACTGTTTTAATGGAGTTTTCTACGGCTATTTGAGATTTTTTTCTAAACATGTATACGGCTTTAAT